>JAEQBH010009897.1:0-43381 GCA_016808115.1 Tetrastigma voinierianum
GAAAAGATAATGAGAAGAATAAATTTCATAAATTTATTTGGCCTATTGGGTGATGAAGATAATTTTCCTAAGTTGAAGAAAATAAAAAGGAAATAGATTTTTATAAATTTATTAGATGAGGATTGAAGAGCGAATGGAAGAAAATAAATTTTAGAAATTTATTTAGCGAGGAAAATTTTGTGAAAAGCTGAAAAAGAAAATAAATTTTATAAATTTATTTGGTTATGAGGTGAAAAAAAAAAATTTTCTAAGGTTTATATGATTGTAAAATTTAAGAAAAGGGGTTAAATAAATTTTATAAATTTATTTGAGTATTAAAGAGTGTGGAAAAAAAATGATTTTGATTTTTTCTAGTGCTGGAAATAATGAAAATGATAATAATAATTATAATGAAAAAAATTTTAGGCAAAAAATCGTTTTTAGACTCTTGCTTGATTATATTATGAAAAAAAAATATATATAAATTGTATTGCAATATTAAAATTTTATTGCAAGCGATAGGTTCACGAGGAAGATTGTATTGCGGTTTGGGTGAGTTTTTGTGTTCTTGACTGGTGGTTTGTATTGCGAAATAGAAGTTTGGAATGTATTCGCGATAGGATGGCTAGTGGGGCATTTGAGGATTTGTGTCTTGATCTGAGAATTGTATCGTGACACGGCGGTACGAAGCGATGGCTTGAAATTTGGAGTGTCGCAATACAAAAGTGTATTGTGACTAGAGGAAGCGGCGGCGGCGCGCGCGTGGCGCGAGCGCGGCGTGGGCGCGGGCGGCGGCGAGGCGCGAGGAAGTGCGTGGGCGTGCTGGACCCAGGCGAGGCGGCCCCCAGGCGCGGCGCGGGGCGTCTTGAGCCTTGGCGGCGGCGCGTGCGGCGAGACAAGCGGATGCCGGGCGTGCGAGGACGGCCCGGGCGCGGCTGCGACACCAGCGACCTTGCTTATTGCGACAGCCAGGGGGGCTCGGCCACGACACGGCGGCCTTGACACGACCACGGCGCGACTGTCTTGTATGGTTGGGCTGTGTGGGCGAGGTTGGGGGTTTTGTGCACTTTTGACTCGATTTTGGACCCGGGTTCATTTCGATATTTTTAAGGTCATTAAATGATACTTGTTCATTATAAAATAAATTTTCGAAAATTTTTTTTTTTTATTAAATTAAAAATAAAATAAAATCAAATAAATTTTGATAAAATTTTCGAAAAATGAAATTTTCAAAAATTAAATTTTTGAAAATAAAATTTTGTTGAAAACAATATTTTACATGCGAAATTGATTACGTATACACTGAGTTATGTGTATGACTAGTGTCTCGGGCTGTATTTATGCCTTAGAGACACTGTACGGGATTTAAACTACCGTTTGAAACCATGATTGCGCGGTAGTTGCGTAGGAAGTTATATGCATAGTGTGATGCGTATAGGAAAAATGGTGAATGCTAAGGTTAGGACCGATGACCTTAGGGATTTGGATACTGAACTGGGTGGTTGGAATTTAGCGCCACTTAGAAAATGAAGCGAATTCGGTTCATGGTTGTTAAGTCCCCATTGGCATGTACATTTGCTAGTTAGGCGAATGAAGTTAAATGATTCTTGTTGCCATGTAATGGTGTAAATGGCTAGTAGGGACGAGGACATAGAGGGCGTCCACGGGGCAGTCGGGCCTGCAGGCAATTGACCGACCACGCCGACATTTGAACCCGGCGGACGCTGTAGAGGCCGTAGGTGTTGTAGTGGCGCTATCACGGGCTAGCATAGCGGGTGATCGGAGACCTAGTAACCCCGAGGTTTAGGCGTATCATCCTCAGATATTCACAGGGGAGGAGATCAGTGGTGGCCGACCATTGGTTCATGCCGTCGAGAAAGTGTTAGAGTATGGAATTACCTCGTGCGATCGGGATAGACTAAATTTGTGTTCTAGCTAGAGAATGAGGCCCAGATAGGGTGGAAATGGGCAAGGACTCCTAGAGACCTTAGAGGAACCATGATCACGTGAATCTTCCACACAGGGATTAGGGCGAGAGATAAGAACAATATGTCAAGGTTGAGGTTAGAGATCTCGGGACTCTACTCCTGATGGACTGAGATTATGGACATGTCAAAGTTCGATGTCATCCTAGGGGATGGGTGGGCGATAACTACGGGATCGTTATCGATTGTATGGCGTGGGAGGTTACCGCTATCGCGGAGCCGTTACTTGTATGTGGGGTATTCCGGGGGCGGGCGCGGCGTTTGCCAGAGACGATTATCTGAGGAATTAGCGTGAGGGGCCCGAGTTAAGCGGGTTGGCTAAAGCGAGCCTTACAGGGCGATGAGACAGGACTTAGAGCGCTACCTCGAGTAGTGTGTGCTAGTATGTGGATGTTTTCCGGATAGGCTACGGACTACTCCACGGAGTAGTAGACTTCGGTATCGATTACACCACGGTATCTAACCCATACATGACTCGCATAGGATGGCATAGGTTGAGTTGCGGAACTCGAGTCCGATTCTGAGCTATTAGATGAGGGGTTTTATTAGGCAGGCACTTCACTATGGGGCGCTTCGGTTCTAGTTGCGAAGAAGAGGGGCAAGACCCTTCGACTATGAATTGGCTATAGACGGTTGAACAGGGTTATGATCCAGAATCGGTACCCATTACTGAGGATTGATGATTTATTGGATCGGTTGAAGGAGCGAGTCTACTCAGGACAACCATGCTTGGTTACCATCGGTGAGGGTTGGGAGACGGATATCCCTAAGGCGGCGTTTAGGGCCAGCGTTATGGGCACTTTGAGTTCTGGTGATGCCCTTTAAGTTGGCAATGCGCTAGCGGCATTCATGGATCTCATGCATAGGGTGTTTCGACCCTATCTAGATCGGTTGGCCATTAGTCATGCCGTAGATGACAATTTGATCTACTCCCGGTCAGTGGGAGCATGGTATCGCGGATTGTTTACGGTGTTAAGGACCATGGGTTATGCGCTAAGTTCGATGAAGTCACGAGTTTTGGCTTCTTGAGGTGAGATTTTGGGACACGTGGTGTCGGCGTCGGAGTGTCGGTCGACTAGAAAGTTGAGCGGTGATGAGTTGGGAGGCGAGATGTTAATCTTGAATCACGTGGTTTCTTGGGATTGTTTGGGAATTCACGAGACACGAGAATGGTGAAGTTGTCCATTCGGGACGGGGATCGTAGGACCGCCTCTGGGACGTGTACTCCGTAGTTGGGGCGGTCGATAGAGAGAGAAATCGAGGGATCTCACTGGAACACTCGGGATACGGGTGTTGGTAGCGGAGAGGGAGGATGGCTTTCTCTGGTTCGGGAAGGCGAGGCCCATGCTTCACAGTTTCGGGGACTAGGGTCGGGATTAGGCACGAGTAGCGGGGATTGCACCGGAGGCGGGGATCCCAGACTTTGGGACAATGCGATCCCGATTAGCAATAGGACGTGAGTATACGGGTTCATTCCTCCACACCTTTAAAATGCGGGTAAGAGAGACTAGTTGATTTGAGGTGCCTCCTGAGGCTTGCTCTCGATGCCTGAGGTGAGAGTAGGAGTGTGGAGTCGAAGTCGAGGAGACCAGAATCAGTGCGCTCCCGGGCGTGGTGGACCTTAGGGTGGTAAACATTGGTTCAGCGATTGTCGAGAACGACATGGATAAGTTCTAACCATCGGGTTCCGAGTAATTGAGACCTAGTAGAGTTGTCATACTCGACCACGACGTTAGATTTGGGCTTAGAGGTTAAGGCCTTTAGAGAAGCCAAGTATAGATGTTCTTCCACCCCAGGGTGTGGGTGAGGGGTGACTGATAGTCGGGATTATGAGTGAGAAATCTCGTAATTCTACTCATAGTGGACCAGGGTTTTGCTCGGGATTAGGTGTCGCGGTATGGAATTGTGCGTTCGGGCTTTGGTAACATCACATCAGTCGGGTGGGTGCACCGGAATGGTCATTCACCACTCTTGGTGAGTGTGGGTTGAGTTGGTCTTTAGGACTACGTCCAAAGAAGACTCATAGTTGAATCAGGAAATGTAACAGGCTCGAAGTGTAAGCCGAAGAGTTATGTAATCGAGATGAAGACACGCTGTCAGGTTATCACGTAGACTTAGAGTTAAGTGATAGGAGTCGGGAGTGACTCGAGATTTGGATACCCATTGGAAATTGCATTGGGTGTGGTGGTCGGCAGGACTCGGTATACGGATGTATTCGTAGCGTGGATTGAGTTGACCGGTCCAGATTTGGATTGTCGTGGTTGTGACCTTGGAGGTTGCGATTCTGCCAGCGGGTTGTGTAGGATTACGTGTGTATGGATTACATCTGGTGTTAGGGCATGTTGCCGTTTATGTGTCTGGATCATAAGGGTAGAGGATTAATTGCCCTTAAGTAGATTCGCCTAAAGCGATGAGTTATCGAGGGCGAGCATACGAATGGCACCATATGAGGCATTGTATGGGAGGCCGTAGATCAGATTATGTTGGACCGAGGAGTGGGAGGGGCTCCATCAACGGGTCTGATCTAATTAGAGACACCTACGAGAAGGTGAGTTCGATCACGATAAGCGTCTTCTCGCATTTCGGAACTTTCTTGAGAAGCTATGTAGATGTCGCGGCCCGTCGACCCTTAGGAGTTCGGAGGTTGGTGATCACGTTCCTTGAAAGTAAATCCCACGGAGGTGGTCGGGTTCGCGAGCGCGGGAGTTTATCGCAAGAGGTTTGTGGACCTTTCGAGATACTCGAGGAGGTAGGCCTGCTGCTTGTCTGGTTAGCGTTACCGCCCAGCATGTCATGTGTCCACGAGGTGTTCACGTCTCCATGCTCCGGAGATATACTCCAGATCCAGCTCATGTGGTGGATTGAAGGAGAGATTGAGTTGGCAGCGATGGGACCTTTGAGGAGGGACGGTGTGCATTTGGATGGCCGTGATCGGGTTTTGCGGCCTTGGCGTGAGGCTAGTGAGGAGTGCTATGGCGGCATTGTGGAGTGGAGGGTCAACGTGGGAGCGCGGGGACACGATCTGCGGGCCTCTTATCGCTTCTTGTTTAGAGATGAAGGTCGTGGTTTAGTCGTTTAAGATTTAAATGACTGGATTTGCATGCATAATCTGAGTGCACGTTGCATATGCATGTGAGTGTGAGAGGTGTCTTGAATTTCGGGACGAAATTTCCTTTTAAGGAAGGGAATGTAAGACTGAAATTTCAATTCTGGAATAAGAGACAAAATCGTAATTTGATTACAAAATTTTTTAATTCACGGTTAAAAATCCGTAATTAATTCCACTAGATCTCCCGGATGACGAAGCGGATTACACCGTTCTGGAATCGTCTCGCCGAAAATCTAGTTAGCACGTAAAATTTCGCAATTTCTTGAGCCCGATTAGTCGGCCGCGTTTTTGAGGGCATCGTTCGGTCTGTAAATGTCGGTTCGATCTTGACGAAAGCCGCATATAACATATACTCATGTACCATAAGTGGGTATGAGTGAAATGATATGATGAAATGAATTTGGTCGAGATGAGTCTTAGAGATATCAAATCGAGAAGAGAGGGACAATAATGGGTTTTAGTCACTAGATGACAAAATCGAGAATAGTGGCTTGTCTTGATAAACGAAGCAAAAACGTGAAATAGAGGGAGGGGATCTGATGGCTTGAAGAAAACGAAAATGGTGGCTTCTAGAGAGAGAAGTCTCGAGCTTCTCTGAAATCTGTGGCAATCGGGCCAGGTGGATTTCGGCGACGGAGGGAGCGTTCTACAGCGGGCGAACGTGGACTCTACTAGGATCGGGAGTTTCTTCCAAGCTTCGAGTGGGATTTTCTCCCTACTTGGGTTTATTCATTTTAAATGTTTTACTAATGTTTACGGTTGAATGAGGCCGTTAGGGGCCGTTGGATCGATCCCGAAACATGAGACCGGGTGTGGAAGTATTTTTCTTTGCCATGGTGTAGCGTAGCCGTGGTAGGGGCTGTTTGGATAAATTAGTGTTGATTTATTGGATTAAATGGTGTTTTGGTATGTATAGGGCCGGAAATGACCGTGAAATCCGGGTTCACTAAGTGAACCGATGTTTTGTGATTCTTTGGGAATGATAGCAGGGTTTCACTATTAGAAATGGTGTTCTAAATATATTTTGTGAAAATATGTGTTGGTTAAGTAATTAGTCAATTGTGTTTTGAACATTAGCCCAGTGAGCTAATTTTGGTGTTTTGAGTGATAATTTCATAACATGTTGTATGATTTAATTTTATGTAAATATATTCATGTTTATATATTTGCATGTGGTTTAAACTGTATTGGGCTGGCATAAGTAATTAATATCTTATTTGGAACATCACAAGATATAGGAGTTAGTGCATGAGATGAGTCTAGAGAAACAAGGTTCGGAGGGTAGTCTAAAGTGTTAGTGCCAATTAGTCAAACTAAATAATATATGTGCGACCGTCGAATGGCGGGATTGATATATATTAAACCGGAAGGGTAGTCCACAGACAAATAATATATATCCAATCGTCGGGCCCCGAATTGATATATATTCATCGGAGGTTGCCCACTAATAAAATAATAATTCTCATCTGAGGCTTAGAGGCGAGTGTGAGAGAGTCGGTGGTTCGGGATGCGAGTTGGTCATGTAGACATTCAAGTAGGATCATGCATTTGCTTGAATGTTTGTTTAAATTGGAACATTGCATTGCACTTAGGTGGTGAGTAGCCCACTTAGGGCGATTCTCCTGCTGAGCTTTAGCTCACCTCGTCGTGGGATCCCCCTTTTCACAGTGGGGGACGTGCGAGGAGACGGTTAAAATCCTTGAGGTTTTATTGTGAAGAAAGCGGGATGTGAACTTTGGTGGTTGTACATGTATTAGAACCCTTTACGTTTAATATATATGTATTGTTTAAGTAAAGATATTAACTCTTGTAACTGTGGGGATATAGTTGGATTCATAGTTTGTATATGTTTTATGGATGTTGTGCATGGGCCCCGAGGCCGTTTTATCCATAATTGTATTATATTGCATATATTGAATTTGTTGGGACGAGGATATACGGGTTTGTAGTGGGTAGAGCTCCGTCTGAAAGGCTACGATTTTCCTAAGTGGCGTCGGGTAACAGGCCTCCACTTGTGTGCATGAGGTGACGGGTGATCAACGGACGGCGGGTTTGGGGCGTCACACTAGTACCCAAGGTTGAATGTAGTTCCTTCCAAAACCTCGATGTAAAAAGCGGATCTCTATCCGACACAATAGACAACGGTACACCATGCAATCGTACAATCTCTTTCACGTATAACTCATTGGTGATCCATGAGAATAGTCCGTCGGCAAATATCAAATCAGTGGGCTTTGTGAGCTTATCAACAATCACCCAGACAAAGTCATGTTTCTATTGTGTGAGGGGAAAACCCGAAACAAAATCCATGGTAATGTTATCCCACTTCCATTGAGGAATTGGAAAGGGATTCCATGGTTAGTTTAGACTTGGTGTTCGACTTTGACTTCTTGACCGTCGAGCACTTGAACCGTACTCTGTCACATCTCTTTTCATTAGCTCCATGTAATGTTGTTTCAAATCTGGTACATCTTATTACCTCGGGATGCATGGTAAATCTAGTATTATGAGATACATGGTAAATCTTAGTATTATGAGCTTCAAATATGAAGCTTTTCTGGCTCTTTATCATCGGCACATATAATGCGATGCGGAAATACAAACTTCTAGATTCTTTCCTTTGAGAAAATCCAGTCTTATCACCATCTCGACCATCTGTGCAGCACACTATAATGGCTTCTACATCATTTTTCTACACACTTATCATCATTTGCTTTAAAATAGGTTGCGTTGTTAGTTGAGCTAATATAGCTCCATCATCTACTAATCTCCATTCACTATGTTGAAGTGACATCGCTATCACTGTATTTCTGCTTAAAGCATCTGCTACTACATTAGCTTTTCCTGGGTGGTAATCTATTATACAATCATAATCTTTGAATAACTCACCACCTCCGTTGTCTCAAATTTAACTCTTTATGAGTCGGGTGGCTTGAGACTCTTGTGATGCATTAATAAATCTACAATTTCCCCCCATATAAGTAGTGTGCCATATTTTCCAAGCAAACACTAAATGACCAACTCTAGGTCGAAAATTGGGATAATTTTGTTCATGTGGCTTTGCTTTACTTTTGGATGCGCAAGCCTTCTTTTCCATCTTGCATTAACGCATCCCCGAACCAATGCCGAAGCATCAACGTATGGGTGTATACTCTTTTTCAGGGTAGGTTGCGTCATCTTTGGTCTTCAACCGACATTTCTTTATTTGTTCAAAACTATTCGACATTTATACGTCACTCGAGCTTTACTACTTTCTTTGAGTAATTTGGTGGCGAAGCTATGAGAGAATCCTTTCCACAAATCTTCTATAATATCCCTCTTAAGCGAAACTTCTCACCTTGGTTACATTTTTGAGGTGGTTTCAATTTACAACGGCCTCAATCTTTATAGGGTCCACTCTTATACCCTCAGTTGACACAATATGACCTAGGAAGGAAACTTTCTTTGAAAGTCATTCTTTGAGTTTAGCATATAACTTCTTCTCTCTTAACGTCTCCATGACTATTCTCATATTCTGTTCATGTTCCTGTGCATCCTTAGAATACACCAGGATGTCATCGATAAAGACCACAACAAACTGATCCACTTAGGGTTGGAATACCCTATTCATTAAATCCATGAATCTTTACCCGATGCATTAGTCAGCTGATAACATTAGAAACTCATAATGGCCATATCAGGTTCATCGGTCTTGACTTTATCGACATCTTTCACTCTTAGGCGATAATACCTGATCGCGAATTTATCTTGAAAAGACTCCCGCTCATGGCTTGATTAAAGATCTTCGATTCTCGGCAATGGGTACTGTTTTCCACTATTACCTTGATGATTTGCCGATAATCGTGCACATCCATAAAGTGCATCTTTCTTTCACGAATAAAGCAAATTGCACTTTGAGGCGAAACCTTTGGGTGAATAAATCCTTTATCCTGACTCTTGTAATTGACTCTTTAACTCTTTCAGCTCTCAATTGGGCTATCTGTATGGTGCCTTGGACATGGGGTTGTTCTAGTCTGATCGTGGATCAAGTCCACCTCCCTCTCGAGGAATACGGTAACTCTTCGGGGGAATACATCCCAGAAATTCCCTTACTACTAGAATATTTTCCACATCTGACTTAACCTCTCTTAGAGTCAAGTATCAAGGCGAAATGTCTCACGACCTTTCCTCATAAGTCTCCACAGCTTATAGCGGAGATCACATTGGACATTGCTTCTGATCTAATGCCCTGTACTATCACCTTAGACTGGTCAGAGCATCTCAACACTACTGTCTTTTGACCACAATCAACGATGGCTTGGTGTTTAGACAACTAATTCATTCCCAAAATCAAGTCAAACTCTCGGAATGGTAAGGTTATCAAATCAATGAGAAACTCTCTTGCTTGGATAACAATAGGGCAATTTCTGTATACGCTATTCACGCTAACACGGTCTTTGATGGGTGGTCACATAAGTGTCATATGCTAATTGTTCCCTCTGCAGTATCTTATCGATACATGTTCGATGCATACATACGAATGAGTGGATCCGAGGATCGTCGATGCATGCATTTCAATATCATAAGAAATATACCGATTATAACCTCGAGGCATCCTGATCCTTCACGAGCCTTTATAGCATATGCTCGTGCTAGTTATGGGTATAGGACGGTATTTGTCTCAAGATTGTGCCTCCTCGTCCTCATCTTTGGTCGGGTCACCTCGACCCCTACACCGATCTCTGGAGTAAGGTAATGTAACTTATTTCCTCTGCCACTTTCTTGCAGACTTCTATTATCCTGACTCTACGGGACAACATCTTTATCGAATGATCGGTGCTTCCCGAAGTAGGAAACACCCTCACATCCCGATAACTGCGAACACCCGAATGTCTTCTATAGCGATGAAGGCCTCTGAGTTCTCCATGTTCAACTGAAGCACCTCTACCAAAACTAGGTGCTACATTGGACCTTTGTCTTCTACCTCTCATAGCTAAAGCTGTATTACAGTTAAGCTAAATCCTAGCTCTTTTTCCTTGAGGAGGCGAAGGCTCCTCTAGAAAGCGTCTTCTTACGAGATCTTTCTTTGCTGCTCGTTTCAAGTCTCTCTCTACTTTCATTGCGAAGCAGACAGCCCGATAGAAATTCACTGTTGGAGAGAAGTCATAGGTGCCAAGTATCTCTTGATGGAATCATGCAGTCCATCCTCAAATTGCCTACACCGAAATGCCTCGGTGAGGACCAATTCCGGTGCATACTTGTTGAGATGATTGAATTCTTTCTCATATTCAATCACCGATAAGTTCCTTTGCTTCAAATTCAGGAACTGTTTCCACTTAGACTCCCTATACATCTCGGTAACGTACTTTCCCCTGAACTCTTGGACAAAGAACTCCCTCTCAACACTAGTTTCCACCAATCATATGCCTCACTCGCAATAGTGAGTGCACTTTGTATTCTCTCTAATCGGGAGGGCATCAACTTCCTCAGTATTCTTTGTAACTTTTCTAGCAGTGAATTCCGGCTTTATCGGACTCTTCCATGTGTTTGTCTCGTAGATTCCTCGACCCATGTCTTCTTACCGCCATACATCAAGGCTTTGGAGGCGTCGATCTTTCCAATACTCAGTCATGTCTGAGATATCCTCATCGAAGCTTCATTTTGGCCAACGGGCGTGATTCTCGCTTTTGTGATTCGAGGAAGGGTCAAGCGAGTAATCTCTAATCTCCGGGTTAACGCTCTGTTGTTCTTGTGAGTTTGGAGAACGATCCATCGCATCACAAACTTAAGGACATCCGCATCGAGGCGAGCGCGATTTTCAATCTTATACTCTATCTAGAATCGCCTAAACCTAGCTCTGATACCACTAACTTGAGACGCCCCCGACCGGCACCCGATGTTAGGCGAGGGTGTCTTTTTCTTTTTTTTTTTCCTGTTTACTATAAAATTGTTCATTCGCTATCTTGTTAAATTTTAACTTGAAATATATTACATGTAGTTACAAAAATATATTCCAAACTCGTAAATGGGAGTGTTCAACAATACAAACTTTACATTGTTTACAAAAACAAAGACATATAAAAAATAGACCAAAAAGGTCCTCAGTGCGCACCTAGTGTTGCGTTCACCTTGATTGTTAATGCGGATTGTCACCAGGTGTTCCTTCTTGCCTATATGGATGAAACACTGGAGTGCTAAACATGGCTTAGCGGGAATATGCCAATGGATGACCCCCAATAAGGATCATCACGCTGAACTGTCTACATATACATCTAACATATCATATATACTTATAAACATGCTTATACACTTTCGCCACATATCATTTACACATGTTTATACATATCTCATACTTACTTACCATATCATGCTTCATTTCTTATCATCGTTCATATACATTTTGTGTCATTTTACACTTTGCTTCTTGCTCTTATCACAATGTACTTGTCATCACATAGCAGTGCTATGCTTCTCATATTATTTCATATCATGTCATTTATCATATTCAAATCATTTGCATATTCTTGTCATTTGTTTTTATGTTTCATGCATGCATATACCTTAGAAGTGGATACGGGAAACTATGAGGACTCGAAGTTGCTGTTATCATTGTATGAGACAATGAACTATAAGGGTCCGAAGGTGTTGTTATCATTGTATGAACTGATGAACTATAAAGGGCACGAGGAGATGTTATGTCGTTGTACGAGAGGCAATGCATATAAGGACCCCAGAAGGTCTTTGTAATCATTATGCAGAGACAATGACTTCTATAAGGACCGAAGGTCTTTATAATAATGACCTATGAAGTAAGTAGAAATCCAGTATGTTCTGTTTTTATCACTGTGGCATCTGGCTCCCCATCACTACCAAGTTCTAAGAATGATCCATTTTTATTTCTTTAGTACATATCTCATATCCAGAATAACTATTGTTATCCGGTAATCATATGTGATATTTGTAATCATTACTCTTATCTTTGCATTATCTATGTATTTAAGTATCTTGCTCGAATATTTCTTACAAGCATGATTTCATTACCAAACCAATTTTCTAGGTCATGATTAAATTTGAAGACACTATTTCAAGAGATTTGTTATCCTATAAGTCTAATTTACGAAAATTTTGAATCACTCGATTTGGATGATGATAGCTGATTATGCTTTAAACAACAAGGACCTCTAATCCAACAGGGCAAAGCAAGGAATCAGCTATGTCACAACATAGCTCACGATAATTTCTAGAATTGCAATGGGGTCCAAATTTGCATACACCTATTTCAAGGAGATTTATTCTCCTAGAATTCTAGTTTACCCAGAATTTTGAATCACTCAATTTGAATGAGTGAAGACCAAGTTATGGCTAAAACAAAAACATGAGTTTTAAAAAAAATGGACAACATCTCCCCTAAAACCCACCATTTTCTCCATACAAATTTTTCTTCCATTGAGGACCGTAATGAAGCAACCATATAACTGACTTAGAGACGACTGACTAAACTAAACCCGATCAACTTCATTATTGGAGGTAGGAGAATTCCTAACTTGACAAATAGGAAAAACTTGAAATAAAACACAATTCCATCAAATATCCATACAAATCCTTACATAGACAAGGATTCAAGCTAGTATCCATTCATAAAGTTCTCCTTCTTCTTACTCTTAACCTTCTTCGCTCTTGCTTGCTTGCTTTTCTCTTCTCCTCTTTCTCAAGAGGCCTAGCTCGAATGGGACATTTGCGAGTGAAGAAAGACCAAATGGGGTCTTATCCACTTACATGGCTAAGGCCATGTTTGGCAAATGGCTTTTGTGATTTATTTCCCATTGTTGCATTTAAGTCCTCCTCTTCCCTTTCATTTACACATTCTTTTCTCACATATTATAATTGGGCATATAGTCTTATGATCTTATGACATTTGGGTCCTTAGTTGGTAAATTACTAATTTACCCTTGATCCTTAGATAAATTTCGGGTCTTGCTTATTTTATTTTTAGCATTATTATTCTAGAAAACTTTAACTTTTAAGCTTTGTATTATCTCATAATGATTATAAAGTATCGGTATAATTTTTCGTTGTTACAAGAATGAGAATTAAAAACCCATATTTCCGTAAATATGACCTTTCAACTAATCAGTTTCAAAATAAAAGATGATGCAACTATGAATAGTGGAGAGAGGTTATGGTAAACTGAACACCTGAATTGAAAAGGGAATAGAAGCCCTCTCTATATTCATAGGGCATCTAGTAGATATGAAACTTTTGGGCCATGACAAATGCTTAGACCAAACCAAATTTTTGGCAGTGTCTTTATGTTGGGGAATGGAAAAATGTAGGCAATAAGTTCAAGTTGACCAATTACTAATCACAAACTTCTTAAGGTGAATTAGTATAAAATAAAAAATACATCAAGGCCAATGTTTAATTAATTGTACTGTCACTAGCAATCGAATTAAAGAGCAAAATTTTCTTACTCATTAAAACATTTCATCAAAATAATGGATAAGGTGTAAATATAAATAACAAAAATCAATCTTTGCTATATATGCAAATAAAATCAACTTTGGCTTTACATAAATTACCTAAATAGAATTTATGTTCTAACAGGATATTGATTGCAAAAACAATAAAAACACATAAAAGAATGAGAAGAAGAGTATGTTTCAGACCTGAAATGGCTTTATGGCACTACATCAATATGCGGGACATGAGCAATCTTGGGCCAATCTTCACCTGTTTCCTTTTGGCATCTGTCCCGTAAGTATGGACATTTGAAGATAAAGAGTGTCTTCAAGTTTGTGAGGGAACGCATCTCTTCTGGTAGTGATGTCAGTTTAGGGCATTCAAAAATCCAAAGGCTTTCAAGTGATGAGAGGCTGCCTATCCAATCTGGCAATGTCGTCAAACCAGAGCAGTGGAAAACATTGAGAGTCTTGAGGGATCTAAGAACGCAGTTCTTCTGGAAATGTCAATTGAGGGCAAAAGAAGCAATGCTAAAGATTTTTCAGCGAGTGAGGCTACCAAAGATCTCATATCTTGCCCAGGGCAATGATGCCAATTCAGGGCAGTTTCCGATTCCAAGCGTTGTAAGTGAGGTGAGGTTGCCTATCCAGTGGTAAAGTTGCCAAGTGAGAGCAGTACATAATTTGGAGACTTTGGAGTGGAAACATGTTGACGAAGCTCATCTGGGAGAAGACATCAAATCATCTATGCTGAAATATACAAAGGAACTCAACAGAAGAAACAGTGGTCATTAGCAACTGTCGCAATACCTCTTCACTCACTTCATCCAAGTCTATTGTCTTAAGACAAGGTATTGAAGACACTTGCAAGGATGTCAGCTTCGGGCATTTCGAGACCTTTAAATTAGAAAGAGAAGGAGATGAATACAGTTCCAAGGATGCCAAGTTAACACAAGACTTGATCTTTACATATGAAAGAAGAGGAGATGGAGGTACTGAAAGGGATGTTAGCTTAGGGCATTCCCGAATCAGTAACTTTCTATCAGGAGATGAATGCGGTTCCAAGGATGCCAAGTTACCACAAAAGCTGATCTTCAAATCTTCCAGAAGAGAAGATGGTGGTACTAAAAAGGTTGTCAGCCTAGCACAACAACCAATTGTTATCTTAGAAACACTTGGAGATGAATGGAGTTCCAAAGATGTAAGGAACCTACAATTCCTGATACTTAATTGTGAAAGAAGAGGGAGATGAAAAACTAATGGTATGGATGCCAGAGTCAGCACAATCCGAGATCTGTACTTTTGAGACAGGGAAATGAAGGAGGTGGTGGGTGTGTTGTAAGTCCTCCTCCACAGTCTTCAACTTTGGCATTTTAAGAGATAGAGTTTCTCAAGAGATGGGAAGAATGGCCCATCTGACAGACATTCCATGTACTCCACCTTTTCAAGACAGAAACCAGAAACTTGAGGTGAGGGAGTTCAACAAATGATGGTAGAATCGCACCTCCATATCCGATTATAGAGAGCCTCTTTAGGTTTCGATGTGGTCGTAGGCCAGTCATCACTGACTCGTCATCCTTACCCGACAGAGCTTGTTGATCATATGACCATTCTAATCTCAAGGCCTAAATGTATTGTTTTTCACCTAAGCTTGCTTCCTCAGTTTCCTTAGCATTCCTTATGTTTTTAAGCTTTTGAATCTTTTAGCTCTCCTCGAAGGTTGTTCAGCCTTTTCAATTCACTCAGTCTGCCAACTTCACTCCCAGTTCCAATAACAAACAATGGTAGGCTTTCAAGCAAAGTCAACGCTCCAATCCCACATGGCATATGGCTCAAACTCGAACACTGATCATTCTCTAAGTGCCTCAAGTTAATCAATTCCTTTGTATCCTTTGGAAATTTTTTCAGATATTGACAATTTCTAAGTTCTAATGTTTGCAAATTATACAACCTTGTAATAGCATCTGGGAATTGCCTCAAAGAAGTACCAAATGAAGATCGAGATATCTCGGATGAGTTAGTTTGCTTATAGATTTTGGTACTTTGTGTATACTAATTCCATGGGGCTCAACAACGCGTGAACACCTAAATTTTGGAATTAGTGCACTCTCAATTGGATAATATTCATCCCATGTCTTGAATTTCAAAACGGTCCTTAACTGTTCTATCTTCAAATCCTTTCTATGGAAATCCTTGGCTAGATAGAATGAGCGCGCAGTAAACTCTTTCGAGTCCTCATCCACATTATCTCCTAAAACAAGGACCTCAAATCCGACAATTGATTTTGCAAGATCACGTATAAGATCATGCATTTTACAACTCAATATATTATTATCAACATCTTTTTTAACCTCCTCCAAAAGTGACCTCGACAATAATTCCTCAAAATATTGATTTCCTACATTTGAAGCTTGAATATATCCTTGTGCCATCCATAATTTCACCAACATTTTTTCTCAATTTCATAGTCTTTTGAGATAACGCACAATAAACAAAACATTGCTTCAAATGGAACGGCAGATCATCGTAACTTAGCGAGCATGACAAAATCCATCGTATTGCCCCCTTCCAGCAATAAATTTTCATTGTTTTTAATGGCCAACCATGGAAATTCATAAGCTTTATAGCGTAAGATTGCTCCTAGTGTTTTGATGATAAGAGGGACACCATTGCACATATTCACAATTTCTTTCCCAATTTCTACAAGGCGTGGATACATTCTCTCTTGTCCTTCTTCAAACGCTATTTTTTGAAATAAATTCATGACTGGCTCTTTCAGAGCCTTTCAAATAAAGGAAATGGTCAATTCCCATAGCTGAGGCAACGTTTCTATTTCGGGTGGTCACTAGAATCTTACTCCCTGTAGCTCCGACCATCAGCAAGGTCTTCAACCTATCCCATTTCTGAAAATCATCATTCCAAACATCATCAAGTACCTTCAAATATCTCTTCTGGCTCAGCTTTCATAGAGAATCTTTCAAAACTTCCAATGACTCAACTTTCCTGCAGCTCCACCACTTGAGGTTCCAAGGGTATGACAGTAACTTTACATCAAAGTCATCGAAACACAAACCCATATCTTAGGCTCAAAAACTCTACCACCTTATCATTATATACCAGCTGAGCAGAGTGGTCTTACCCAACCCTCCGATTCCGACAATGGCAACAGCAAGAAAGAATCTTTTCATTCCCCAGATGACACCAGCAATTTTATTATCTCACTCTTTATCTTCATCTCTTTCTACCAGTTCAGGGTCCAACACAAATGAATGATAATTCTCTCGCCAGCTATTCACTACCTCCTGTGAGTTATGTTCCCTTAGAATAGGTTTGCTTGAAAGTTTCTTTTACAATTGCATCAACCTCTTTGATATCCTTGACTCTATAATACATCTTGAGAGCAGAGTAGAAGTTGATTTGAAGATGAGGAAAGTTATGACTCTGCCTTAGTACACCTCCATGTTTCTGTAGCTGAAGAGTCTCAAAATCATCCAACAAGTCATCAGCATCATACACAACATCTTTGAGCCTCCTCACCCAAGATTTTACTGCATCGCTTTCCTGCTGCCTCTTCTCAGCAAGCAATTACACCTTTGATGGTGGCCCAGCTTCTTCTCAAGCACTTAGCTCTTCCCCACACCAAATGCAGATCAGTTCGTTGAACAGCCGAGAGCCTAACTGGATTCTGGAAACGTCGGCTATGTTATTGAACAGGATTTGTTCAGCCATTTGGGAAGAATCAGGTTTCTAGAACGCCCTAAATTATGGCAGAAGAGGCTTGAAATTATCGTAAGAAGAATTATAGATAGGCTAGTGAGAGGATAAGAAGAAGTCACATTCTCTAGTGTTAACATCTTCTTGACTTTACTTCTACCATACTAAAATAATATTTTAAGCATATTTTAGTCTAGGATGGGCCTTTGTAGCATAACCAATTTGTTATTTTAAAACTTTCAAACTATGCCGCCTGCAGAGACTAAATTAAACCCACCCCACGTAACACATTTTTGTTTTCTACTGCAATATTTTCTCAATCAATCTTAAAAGATTCTGGGTTAGGTATGGGGTAGCTTTCAAGAGTTAATGTTGGAACTTGGAAGGAAGTTGCTCCCAAGATTCCTCCATCTGCTTATTTTCAATATATAGTTTTTTAATGTCTAGAGGACTATTCTATATACAATCTATATCAAGCCTTTGATGTTTTAATTGTAGTTCATTGTGCATTATTGGCTTCATGTGCAATATTCAAACAATCCCCACTTGTCATAGTTAGGCGGTCCTTCTTTAATATTTTCAAATTTGGCTCTTAGATTTTGGACTATGATGTCTAGATTGAATAAATTACAAATCCACCAACAGAGTTTTTATTTTACTAAATCGTTTTCTCATGCAATTACAAAATCAAATGATGACTTGTTGGAAATTTCATGGCTAGGTGAATGTCACACTTTAACATGATATTCTTCCCATTTTTATTATCATTTATTATTCTATTATATACTGTGGACCCCGCCAGATAGCCATGGGGAAGATGGAGAGAAAGAAGGGGGAGGGATAGTGGAACAAAGGAGGGGAACATGGAGGGAAATGGGAGGAAGAAAATAGAAAGAAAGATGGGCTGTGTAAGATATACTCTATATCTGATCAGCAACAATTCTCTTCACTGGTTTGGCTAAGTTTGAGACTTCAAATTTTTTTTTCCAGATGGTGGTACCTTGTCAGGGTCTAAACCATTCTAGTCAATAACATGAGGTAAAAAAAACTAAAACAAGTTATCTAACTATTAGCATGAGAATTCAAACATATATTCATTATAAGTTACGTTGTTATCCTCAGTTGGTCAGGTTTAAGTTTCTTTCGTCGATAATATTTAGTTTGAGTTTTCTAAAAATTTATTGGATGTTTCACGCAGTCGGTGAATTTGTTTGCGTAGAATTAGTTGAGGTGTACGTATTTGAACACATGATTATATAAAAAATAGTTACATTAAGTAATAAGATATTATATTATTCAGCTTATATGCAGACAGCCTCAACCGCTTCACAAAAATTTCAAGAAAGAGACAATCAAATCATTTAGCAGGATTTACTTAGTTGTAAATTACAAATTTTCCCTGATGCCTATTTCCCTGGTTCTATCACAAATTTAGCATAATTTTTCACGCTGCTCAAAAGTTTCATCTACAATTTTAAACTCTCTAATCAAAATTCAGCTCAAAAGTTCTATCCTCACTGTAGCTCTTGTAGCATCAGCCCCATTTTGGATCTCTGCAAACATCTTATAGAACATGAACATGAAGAAAGTCATTACCATTATTTTCGGTGAATTTCCAGACTATCCTAGTTCCCTGCTCAAGAAAATGAAAGAAAATTAAGAACCAAGATTTTTATGATTACTATTATACGTGCTCCTCACAGAGGCATTGGTGTGAGAACAAACAAAAGCACAAAAAGATGAAGGAATTGCAGTTTAGGAGAATGATGAAGTTAAAAGAAAAACAATTAAACTGAGCTCCCTTTCCATATGCCTCAACCATCAAGAACCCATACACATTTATCTCTTAAATGTAAGTTCTCAACATTAATATATTTAACTGAATTGAGTAAGTTAAGTTCTCAAAATTATATTTTACTAGATTAGGTAAGTTAAGTTCTCAAAATTATTATGGATGACACATAGATTAAAGGGATCAAGAATTGGAGAACATAGTGATACGTGTTAAATCTACTTAAAATTGTGTCAAATTTAATGACTTCTCTAACTGTACATTGATTTAAAAAAGCCAACCTTTCAAACTTAGTGACCTCTTCAAACTTATCATACTATCAAACAGTTTGGTAGTAAATAATAAAAAATGAAGCTACTAAAAAATATGAAGAAACATTGGATTGCAAAAGTGAAGTACAATGTAGATGTTATGCTTGAATTAAAAAAAAAAAGGAATTATGATTGACCATTTACCGATCAGTTAGGTCAAGCACTACCATCATCACTTTTTTACACAGAACTGAAAACAATGTGGACCCTAAAGCATTATCATTGATTTGGCCTCCATTTACCCACATTTAATGGCTTCCTAATTTTACAAGGACTTGAAGATGCAAAATTTTCAAACTTATTGATCTAAGCAGTTCACCAAACATATTAGTAATGACTTTATTGAAAATTAGGCTCTCAAGAAATGGACAAGATAATTGGATTAGAGCCCTCCATTACCCACTCCTCTTTTAAGCATTTCATCGAACAATTAAGGTGCCAACACCAAGCAACAATTCAAAAACATATTTATTAATATGACAATTAAAAAGCCAAGCTATTCTACTCGGCCTGTCAGTAATATGACAATTAAAAAGCCAAAATTTTAGTAAGTTGGAGAATTTCAATTAATCAGTATCAAAATAAATGATGATGAAACTATCGATTCTATATTAGACTGCAAACTGAACTGAAAGAGTAAACCCTTTCTACATTGGCCATCTAGTGTATCTGAATTTTTGGGCCATGAGAAATCGTAGGACAAAATCAAATTTTATGCTGGGGAATTGAAGAATGCAAGTGAAATTTGTATAAATAGTAACTAAATCAAGGTCAATCTTCAATTTTACTTCTATACCATCATTAACAATTGAAGTAAAGAGAAAAAAATTTCCACTCTTTCTTTTAAGCATTTCATCGAACAAATAAGGTGCCAACATAAATAACAGAAATAAATTGTGCTTCCTTTAAATGCCAATATGATCAACTTTTCCATCACCTAAATAGAATCCATGTTAGCACATGATATTGATTATAAAAATAATAAAAACCAAGATATATAAGAATGAAAAAGAAGTCAGACCTGTGACGGCTTTCTGCATCAAACTCTCCATCAATAGTAATGTCTATGACATGAGCAATCTTGGGCCAATCTTCACCTTTCTCCCTTTGGCATCTTTCAGATAAGTATGCACAGTCGAATATTTCGAGTGTCTCCAAGGTTGTGAGGGAACGAATCCCTTCTGGTAGTGATTTCAATTCAGGGCATTCGCCGATTTCAAGGTGTTTTGAGTGAGGAGGGCTGCCTATACCCAATCCTGAGTAACGCTATCAAACTAGAACAGTCCTCAATTGAGAGACTCTGCATGGAGGGAATCCAAGAAGGCAATTCTTCTGGCAATGATTTCAATCAGAGAGGAAGAACCGAATTTTGAGGTGAGTAGGCTAGGTGGAGTTACTATCCAGTGTATTAATATTGCCAAACGATAAAGCTCTCAATTTTGAGAGTTTGGAGAGTGGAAACATGTTGATGGAGCTCATCTTCTCGGGAGGGCCTCAAATGCATCTATGATGGAAATAGAGAGAGGCTCAATGAAGAAGCAGACAACATTAACTGCCTTAGTGTATCTTCTCACTTTATACCCAATCCCTAGTGTCTTAAGACAAGGTAATGGAGACACTACTTTAAGAATGTCAGCCAAGGGCAATGGGAGATCTTAAATTCCAGAAAGAAAGGGATATGGAATGCAGTTCCAAGGATGCCAACTCATGGCAAGACTCGATATCTAGTGCGAAAAGAAGAAAGAGGAGATGGAGGCAGTATTAAGGATGTCAGCTTACAGGAATGGGAGATGTATAACTCAGAAAGAGAAGAGAATGATTAAAATTCATGGATGCAAGTTAAGACAATATTGATTTAATTGTGAAAGAGGAGATGAATGAAGTTCCAAGGAAGCGAGTTGTGGTCCTGTTCGATGTCTAATTGCGAAAGAAGAGGAGATGAATGCATTTAAAGGATCTTAGAAATTTCTACCAAGTCTTGAATCTACACATGAAAGAACATGGAGATGAATGCAATTCAAGGATGTCAGAAGTTATCTCAATATTCGATCCTCGTTAGTGTAAGACAAGGAAAAGAACGATGGTTGTGTTAGTTCCTTCAATTTTGGCATTCTGAACCTTTGAGTTCCTAAAGAGACAGAAGGAAGAATAATGGAGTCGTTCGGCTGAACACTCCTCCATGTGTTCCACCATTGGGATGATGGAAGCTTTAAAGAGCCAAGGTGAGGAGTCGAATAAAGCATGGTAGGTCTTTATCTGATTTTCTCCATATCAATTGTTGTGAGATTAGGGAGAATGCTACTCAACCCACCAATATTCATCATCAGTTTAGAGCTTCTTGTTGTTACCTTATCATGCTACTCAGAGGCATCGGTGGTGCGATATGAGCATAAAAAAGGGTAATCGACGGCCCGGTGGGGATGGCAGTGATGATTAAGTGACAAAAATACGGAGAGGAAAGAGAAGAAAATTCCAGCCTTGATTGGGATTAGCATGCATAACCGTCGTGGAGATCCTCACGATTTATAGAGGGTGGTTGGAGAATCCATCACTTTTCTTCGGAAAGAATCTCCCTTTTTTAGGAGGAATATATTTTCATGCTCGAATAAGTGCCTTTATCATGAATTAATCTTATGAGAAGTAAGGGATTTGGAAGTTAGGAAATTCGAGGATAAATACATTTTGCGTATTTCCCACCTTTATCCATTCGTCCACAGCGAACTTGCCATAAGCTATAGGACGGTCGACTGGGGGACTTGGAACTCTAGACGGGCTGCCTTGAGGTTGACCTCTAGGAGGATACTTTGACTTTCACAAATGAGCATCTGGGTCCCGTCTAGGTAGTGCCTACTAGTTTTGATATGGAAGGTGGGCTTAGGCCGCCTTACATTGTGGGCCAGGCGATCACAGGTTGAGCGGGCCAGGCCTTGGGCTCATCGAGTAGTGGGTTTAACACCAGTGGTATACTGTCACCTCTTTTCATGTTGAGTATTTTGTGCTTTTTCCAATTGGGGAAAATCTGTGTTCTTCACCAGCCAGGCATGGAAAGTTGGAGCGATTAAGGCGCCCACGTCAAGTCGCCGGAAGGTGGCGTGTTCGATCATAAAGCAATTGCTTTACATGGCCCCAATGTGCAGGCGCATGGTGTTCGATGGCGCGTTGTGCCTTTTGTTGATGTTCCACTCCCTGCATATAGAGTGCGACTTAGTGTTGCACATCCACAAAGTCTTTCACTTGTTGCGATTTCTTTTCCTCTCGGTTTTTGTGAACTGACAAGGATAAGGGAGCCATAGAGGAAGGCCACCAGAAGACTGCAAAGTTGTCTTTCACCTCTAGCTATGGATGTTGTGTGTTCAAACACAACATCTGTGGAGACCAACCAAAGATTCCAAATTGTATGCCCGACAAAGCGCTTTGCAGGCCCTAGGTGCCCCCCTGTCTCGGCATCCTCTAAAGACGCAGCTGCCCGGGTGCATCGTAGAGAGGTGGGGAGGAGCCTAAGAAAGGTGCCCCCGTTGGGGATTTAAATGATTTAAATGGAACACCCTAAGTTCCACTTTTTCTTCTACTTTCTCCTTTTTCTATAATGGGCCTAAAGTATTAATTAGGTTGGATATATATCATCATGTAACTAACGACGCCGTTGGCGTATTTATAAGATATAACCTTTGGTATTATGTAACTAATGACGTCATTGTCGTATTTATGAGATATAACTTTCAGTATTATTTGTACAAGCGACTTTTTTTTTTCTTTTTTTCTTTTTTTCTTTTTTCTTTTTGAATTCCAGCTAGGATCCTCTTTTCCCCGGCTAAAAGTTTATGTTTCTTTATTGGGGAAAGTTTATGTTTCCATTTGGGTGAATTGACCCATATATTGGACGACCCAGAAGGTGGGGCACTTTTGAATACTAAGCGCGGGGGAGATGCGCGTCTCCTGATACCACAACTGGTCTAACGACACATTCAATGTGCTGGTCCATGTCTTGTCCTATATATAAGGGTAGGGATATATGTGTTATACCTTTTACCTTTACACAAAAGTCTTTTGCCTAAAAGACTTTGGGCCTCTACAAACTTTCTCTCCCAAAGATTGTCGAAGATCATTTCAACTTTCAGTGAGTTCTTTTACTCTCTTCCTTCTTGTTACCTCGATCTTTGTGTATGGAGTTTGTACGTTTTGTTTTGCGACTCACGAGCATCTACAGGTTTGTAGGTTTTGGGTTTGTTTGAGGTGTGTTCACCCATACGTGATAGGCTTCGATGGCGTTCTTGCCCCGGGATACTCCCAATTAGGGATTTTCCATTGGGTTTGTGAAGTTTAGAGGGGGTGTAGTTAGGTTTGTTACCGGTCATTGTAAAACCTTCGGGGTGTTTAATGGACCTTAAGCTGACCCCCTTCCTTTTTTTTTTTTCTTTGTTTGCCTGTAGAATGGAAAAAGGTTACGAAGAGGTTTCTAGCAGTCGAAGGTTGACTCCCCAGGAAACGCCTACTGTAAGCAATCTAGTTGTTGTTATGTCTTCAGAGGAACTGAGGTTGTACTACCAGGTTCCTGCTGAAATCAGTTTGGAGATGTCAGACGACCTGGATACCTCAATTGTAGAGGAGGCAGATAGCACCATCTACTTCACCTGGGAGCAATTCGTTGTAGGGCTTTTCTTCCCTGTCTCATAGTTGGTGAAACAATTTCCGCTGCGGGCACCTCTGCACTTTCGTACATCAGGAATGTTTTCAAATTCTAACGGGTTGTAGTGTGTTGAACTCTCTCTAATTTGGACATCTCAACGGTGGATGTTGTTTCATTACACTTTAAAGCAGTTTGGGGGGCGCATGTCTATGTTAGCCCATAGTCCCCAGCTGTAATTTGTAATCAGGCTCCCCGACTCCCAAAAAAATGAGGCTAAAGGGGTTTTCTTAGTTAAGGGCCCATGGTACGTGATTCTTGGCTCTCCAAGGCTTCCTTTTGATATGAATCAATCTCCCATTCCAGTCCCATTTTGGATTTTATGGCTCGTATTTGTGCAGTGAAGTCTTCTCTGTGTATGTCTCTTGTTTTTCGATGATTCGAGCAGACAAGTGTGAGGCGAGGTCATTTAATTAGCTAAGTGGAAAGGAAGAAATGAGGCAAAAGTATCGACCAAACTTCTTGAGTTCATAGAGAGGAAGCGCAGCCACAAGCTCCTTGATGCAGTGAAATGCATTTGGAGCTAGGCGCGGTTCTTTCCTATACATGATGTCGGTTCTTCCTCGTCCAGCACTTTGTGTGACCCAGCCGAGGGTGAGCCTTACCGTTCTCTCGGATCTCCTGAAGCTAATACCGGGGGGCTCTTCGCAAGCTAATTCCACTCCGGAAACATTTGTATAGTTAGATTGCCTACCCTTGTCCGCACAAGATCCCAAACCTACCCCCCAAGCGGCGAAGAGAAAGAAGAAGAAGAATTCGGTGGGTAAAGGAGTGAGCGAGGGCTTGGAAGAGGTTAAGTGGTGGGCCGAATCAGACGGTTCTTGAATCGGTTAAAGAAAGGGAGGTTGGAAATGTCTAGCCTCACGCCCGGGTTTCTTCTTGCGTGGTTGTGCAAGCGGTCGCCAGCGCTCAGGGAGGCTACCCAGGCTCGAGGATCCAGGTGGTAGCGCTCGAGACTGTTTGACACGGAAGGAGACTCGGAAGGCAGAAACGCGGTGGTGGCATTAGTTCTTTTGAACAAGCCCCGGAAGCGTGCGACACGGGCTGTAGGTGCTCTTGTGAGAACCTCTTTGCAACAACGAGGACTGACTCAATCGAAGGGATCTCCCCAGCCTTGGACCGAGTCTTGAGGAGGCTCCTTTAGAGGCGGTTCGACCCGGGCCTTTGCGCGGACTCACTTTATGGCCGGCAGGTGTAGAGGGCGAGGATGGTCTACTAGTTGGTGATGAAGGCTCTCTTGTAACGGTCGATGAATGGGACCATCCATCGGAGTGGACGCAGGTCCTAGGTCCAGGTGCTCAATCGATTATCGATCGGCGGGCTCCCTTCAACTAGAGGGACCCCTCCGTTGCGCATATGCGCGATCTCTACCCCACTCTTCTCCGAGTGTCGGTGGTGGCACAAATTACATGGGAATTACTCTATCCCCTTTCCAGGCCTGATGGATAAAAAGTCTTTCCAACGGGTGGCTAAAGATGGGATGTACATCGCGAAGCCCACGAGCTTGGCTCATAAAGTCGATTGAACTGGTATGGCTAAACTTCTACGGTTTTGAATATTGGTTTCATGTTAGATGTCCTTTTGACTCTTTTTTTTTTTTGCAAGCCTTCACCGCTATCCGAAGCCATAGATGCAATGGCATAAGGAGCTATCTGGGGCGGATGATGCGGGAGCTACGGCTCCTATCTTGATCGGCTACTTCAACCATGTTGCCTGAAGAGTCTAGATAAAAGCGAATCACCGGTCGAACATTTAGAAGCGGAGGCGGGAGGGCCGCATAGAAGATGAAGGGCCTTAGGAGGGGAGGGACAAGGCTAGGAGGAAGCTCAGAGAGTTGCAGTGGCTCTACTCTCCTTCTTTGTTGGTGGAAGCGAGAGGCACGGGCGAAGCCGGGCAAGGGTGAGACGGAGGCTTGCCCATCCCAGAGGTTAAGCGAATGTCTCTCCTACTGGAAATCGGGGTAGCGAAGGATGAGGTCTGCTTCCTTCAGTCCTAAGCTGGAAAGGATAAGGAGGCATGGAGGATGACTACCCAAAAGCCCTGGAGGTGACTTTGTGTACGACTACAAGTGTGCGTTTAAGCCTGACATACGTAGGGACTCGAAGGTCCATACCGGTATGCCCGTCTCCTTCGTCCCGTTGCCTCCTAAGTTCTTCGCGAATCCCAAGTACCGGTCGGCTTCGCCATTTGAGGATATAACTGGTGAGCTGCATTTGGAGTGGCGATCGAGGAGCACAGGAAGGGCACTCCCAGGGACTATAGGCGCTCAGTCCCTCGTTCTTTCTGCTTTTTGTAAGGGGCCTTGTTCGGCCGCCAGGACTTGTGTACTTTTTTGACGCCTTTAGTACTTTTAATAAAATACCATTTTTGGCTTTTTTTCTTCCACTGCCTTTTTGTTTCTAATTCTAACGCCATTGGCGCACTTATAAATCTCAACTTACTTAAGCTATTGAGAGCGCCCTTCCACAAAGTTTAGTTAGGTTAGTCGCTTCGGGGTATAAATATTGAGTTAGATCTCGGTAGGGTTGCTAGTCATTTCGCGGGGCTTAAAGCCTCAGGCTTTGGTCTTTTGAAGTGTCAGGTGGGCTTAGGGCCACATCTTGGTCCTTTAAGAGAAGTGTCAACGGGCTTAAAGACACATTTGGACTTTTAGAGGCACCCAGTGGGCTTAAAGTCACATTTGGTCTTTTGAAGTGCCAACAAGCTTAGAGCCTGAGTCTAGTTTTTATGTAAGTGTCGTAGAACTAGAGCCACAAGTCTAGTCTTATGAAAGTGCCGGCAAGCTTAGGCCACAAAGTGCAGTGCTTTTGAGAGAGTGTCGGCGGGCTTAGGCGCGAAGTGCGAGTGCTTATAAGTCTTAGGTAAGCAAAGCCACAAGTCGGGTATTTTTGAAAGTGTAGTGCTTGGGAGCCTGGGTCTGGTCTTACGAGGGTGCCGGGGCTTCAGAGGCCACAAGTATGGTGGAGTCTTTTGAGAAGTGGCGGCGGGCTTGGGGCCATAGGTGCGGTCTTTGAAGTGGCGGTGGCTTAGGCCCCATGATGCGGTCTTATGAGCGGGGTTACTCACGAAAATTGAAGTAAAGTACCTTTAAAGAACACATGATTGGTAATAATTCTAAAGATTTTGAAGAAAATATTCACAAAGGAAGTTTGTGATAACCACTTAAGGAAAACTCTTGATAGTACCTTTTAAGGTGGCATTCCACATTATGAGCAACGATGCCCCGTGTAGTTTATTTAATGGGTATGACCACAGGTGGCCTTACTCTTACGATCACGTATGACCCTTCCCAATTTGATTGGAATTTGCCAGCCGTTGGGTCAAACGTGTTTTCAAAGACTTTTCTCAAAACTAGATCTCTAGCTTGGAATGCATGCGGCTTTATATGCCTGTTGTATAAGTTTGTTGTCCTTTGTTGGTAAGATGCTATACGTATAACGATTGCTTCCCGGAGCTCATCTGCCATATCTAGGTCCTTAGAGATGGCTTCAGCATTAGTCGTTCTAGGAACCTTAGTTCGAAGCATGGGCATCTCGATTTCTGTAGGAATAATGGCTTCCATACCATAAGTGAGGGAAAATGGTGATACTCCAGTCGACCTCCGGCTTGTTGTTCTATAGGCCCAAAGGACTCCTGGTAGCTCGTCCACCCATTTTCCCCTAGCAGAATGCAGACGCTTTTTCAAAGCCGTTAAGAGAGTTTTGTTGGATGCATACGCCTGGCCATTGTTCTAAGGGTACTGCGAGGTTGAGTACAAGTTTCTGATTTTCAGCTCATGGTAGAAGTTTATATATACTTTGCTGTCAAACTACAGTCCATTATCGGTTATGATCGACTGAGGTATTCGAGCCGTGTTGTTCTTCACACAAATTAGGCGACATCCTTGTCTTTGATGGAGGCGAAGGCTTCGGCTTCTATCCATTTACTAAAGTAGTCAGTGGCAACCAACAACAACTTTTTCTGAGCGGGGGTTGTAGGTAGTGGTCCAACTATATCGATTCCCCACTGAGCAAAGGGCTAAGGGCTTGTAATGGCAACTAGGTCTTGAGCTGGCATCCTCGATATGGGAGCTTGTCATTCATGATCACTTTTTAACAGGCGGCAAATGCTTGCTCTCATAGTCGGCTAATAATACCCTTGTGTATGGGCCCTGTGAGCCAAAGTCCTACCACCCGGATGGTTTCCGCATACCCCCTCATGAAGTTCTGCTAGTATGTATTATCCCTTCTGAGTGGTGAGACACTTAAGATAGGACCCGTCTAGAGACCGTTTGTATAACTAACCATTTACCAAGGAAAATCGCGCCGCCTGGACCTAGACCTTGTGGGCTTCAGCTCTATTATTCGGCAGCTCTCCGAGCTCAAATAATGCAATAAGTCAGTCAAGAAGGGCATGTTTTATCTATCTCGACACTTTCGATGCGTAAGCGTAGATGATGTGGAATGCGGTAGTAGATTAGGAGGAATAAAATTTCTTTTATCGGGATGGATCTGCGGTTACTTCTTTGCTTCGCGTCTGCCTTTCATTAGAGTCCCTTGGGATATGCTTAAGCTTCAAATCCGTAAAATTCCCTAGTCTTTGCTTAACCATGCCCATATACCTGGTCATACGTTGGTCTCGTGTTTCGTATTCTCCGTTTACTTGCCCTACTACCAGTTGAGAGTCGGTGCATATAAGGAGTTTCTCTGATGAAACTGATTGAGAGAGATCAATCCCGACCAAGATTGCTTCATACTCAGTCTCATTATTGGACGTCGGGAAGTCTAGTTGTATGGCCTGCTCTGCTCTCTCCCCAATTGGAGCTTTTAGTTTCAAGCTTGTAACACCCCAAATTATACCCTAGTAGTTTATTACATGTTTAGGGTATAATATAAGTAAAAGTTGCATTTTTCAAAAATTTAAGTACTAAGGTTAAATTGGTAATTTGTAAAATGAGGACCCAAAGGTCATAACACAAGAAGATGATATGTTATAGTAAGAATTTAGATAAATTGATGTGTAAATGGAATAAAATTGAGGGACTAAAATGTAAAGGGAAAATTTTAAACCAAAAGAGGATAAGGCCAAACATGGCCTTATGATGAGACCAAAATATCTCATTTTGGTGTGAAAAGAGCTAGGAGCTTCGAGGTGGGGAAAGGAGAAGAGAAGAGAATAAGAGAGAGAATAAGAAAAAGAAGAAGGAAGAAGGAAGAAGAGAAGAAAAAGAAAATTCAGGTTTGCAACTCATGTTTGGAATATCTCTTTTTGTATGGAACTTTGGTATGGAACTCATGTTTGAAAATACTTGTCTAAGTTGGGTTAGGAAAACCCTAACTCTTCAATACATGTGTATTTTGGTTGGGTTAAGTTAGTTTTGTAGTTTTGTTTCGAAATGGTTTGATTTGGTTAAAATATTTCCGGTGAAAATGGCAAAAACTTGTCATTTCTATTTACGCTTTCGACACCCTACGCTGGGTGTGCGAGGCTTTACAGGCATAGAGCTCGCCACAGGCGAGTCTACGCTGAGCAAACCCACCCGAGACCCCTTCCGAGAAAGCACGCTGCCAAGGCATAGTCTTGCCTACGCTGGCGAAGACACTATACCTAGGCATGCTTTACTGCGCCTAAGCAGAGCAACGAGTTCAGTTTTGTTCTTTCTTCGGTTAATTCTAGAATTCGTTACTTTTTTGTTTGGACTTCCAATGGGAGATAATTTAGGCATAAAATTGGATTAATAGAGGATCCTAACAAGTGAATGAAAGGGTCCGTACAAGTATAAAGTTATGAAAAATGCTTTGAACCTGATCAAAGGCGACGATCTTGTCATTGGCGGACATTGTTTCTTTCATTTACTAATGTCTTAAGAACAATATAACAAGCTGATAATAGATATAATTGCTATGCTGTTGGAGGCGGGATAGTGAATGAATATAGGCATGTACATTCCAATGCGCTTGACACTCTGCATTATCTTTCCTGACACCTACGATACGTGGCGGGCACGTCTGTTGATACAGCGACCTCCTACTGGTACTCACAGCACTTCTATTACGTGGGCGGGTGCGTCTGCATTTACGTCTGACGACCTCACGCATTGTGCTACGACCGCCTTGCCTCTGTACGTGGGGCGAGGCACATCTGTTGATGTGTGTCTGGTACCGCCGGAATTTACTGTGTGTTGTGTCCACTCTCGTTTCATTTATTCTTGATATATCACAGGACAAACATTTTATATGATAAGAATCCCCGAGATAATGAGCAAAGAATAAAGCATAATAAATCGGTTATGTTACGTAATGTACCTCACAATTTTATACGTACAAGATCTCTGTTCTGAACTCCTACGAGAGATATGAAATTCCGTTATAAGAATTATGTTATGTGAAAACTCTGTTATACGTAAACTCTGACATATGCATTATGTTACATGTATCATGTAATTGTGGACCATTCCAAGTGGTCATATACGTATCTGTTCCCACTAAATACTCAGCTGATTATTTCATAGTGATAAAGATATTAGATGTTCACAGTCACCTCAGACATGTAACAAGATCCCCCGTTATAGGTTATCTGTTATAAATATAAATATAAAGTTATGTAGTGGGTTTGATCGCATAAATAATAGGACTCAGGCATGTATATATACAAGACATTTTAAACACCACTACGGTGGTAGTTTTACAAGTTTTATTATGATATATGGATTTGTTTATTGAAATGGGCCAATGTCAGAAAGTCAGGTAAAGGAGTCTCAATCCCAGGTGTCGCGCCCCTCTCTTCGCGGGGCGGGGAGTAAGGGAGTGGCCGACCAAACTCCTATTTGGTGAGAAGCCGTCCGTGGGATCCACCAGCCATCGTTATCCTAAACCACATCGGGCTAGGAGTGAATTACGCTGAAATCTACAATACCCTTTCAATGTCAAGAGGGGTTTATACTAAATACCAAACTCACTTAGCACGATTGCCCACAGGGTCATCCTCCCTGACAGGTCAGGCTTGTATATAGTGTTTCATAGAGGGAGATTGGTCAACACGACGATAGGGTGTGCCTGAAAGTAGGGGCGGAGCTTTTTGGCTGCCACGCGTAGGGTCAATGCCGCTTGTTCAGACGGGTATATCAAGCTTCTACTTCTACCAAGGATTTTCTTATGAAGAATATCGGTCTTTGTTTTCAATTTTCGTCTTCTTTTAACAAAGTTGCGCTTACCGAGACTTCTGACACTGCTAGGTAAAAATAGAGTGTGCCCCTTGTCTCTGGGCTAGTTAGGATTGGTGCCTCGGTGAGGTACTGCTTAATTGCCACCAAAGCCTGATCTCATTTCTCATTCCACCCGGTCTGTTTGGCTCCTTTCAGGGTCATAAAAAATGGTCTCAAGCCGGTGCGTAGAGACAGGGATATAAAGCTGCCAGGAGCCTTGGCCCTTGATCGGTGTGTACTCCTTTTTAGGTGGTAGGAGCTTGAGAGTCCATTACCACTTTAAGCTAGACGGGATTGGCCTCTATTCCTCTTTAGGTTACCATAAAGCCCAAAAACTTGCCCGAGCTGACTCCGAATACATTTCAAAGGGTTTAGTTTCATGTCGTACCTTCACAACCATTCAAAGGTTTCTTGTAGATGCCTCAAGTGGTAAAGGCGTTCTTTGGACTTAAAAAGCATATCATTGGTATAAACCTCCATGGTCTTGCCTATCAACGGTTGAAATATCTTGGTTACCAGCCTTTGATAAGTCGCTCCAACGTTTTTCAAGTCAAAAGGCATTACATTATAACAGTATAACCCGCGCGGTGTAATGAAGGTCATTTTCTTTACATGAGGAGGGTGCATTGGAATCTTGTGGTATCAGAGCGTCCAAAATGGCGGTATCTCGTGCTGTGAGCGTCAACGATCTAGTCTATACGCGGTGAGGGCTATCCTTGAGGCGTGCCGTTGGGAGTCTACATACTCTCCACTTATCGCCCTTCGAGGTGCTTTATTTCTTTGATGAAACCTGCCTTCAAAAGGTTGTCTACTTCTATCTGAATGATCTGATGGCGGTCGGGGTGAAAACGTCTCACTTTTGTCTTGAGAGTTTGGTAGTGTGGAATGATGTCGAGTTTGTGGGAGCCAATGCCCGGTCGATTTCAACCGTATTTGAGTGACTCGGTGACAATCTGGTTTTAATACATCGCCTTGTATCTACTCCTTTCTTCATGGACAAGAGGGTGCGCGTATGTGAACTATCAGGCCCATCCAACACTACTATTTCAAAAGGGGATCATAGCCAATGGGTCCTTCTCTTCATACGATGCGGATAGCAACACAGCAGTTGCTATGCGGGGTGTGATCTTTAAGGGGATTTTCGGGCCCACATTCACCGCACATGCACTTGCATGGAAGCTGAGTTGGTAACACTACCATCGGTGGTGGCCTTAAAAGGTCAACTTGCAGTGTTAGTCAAATAGATGGTATTTGATGGTAGGTCGAGGGATAGCTTTAATCCAAGTGCGTGAGTCCACCCCACTATGGCGTTGTAAAGATTTAATCCGACATATGAAGCGAGAATTTGTTAGTGACATGCTGTTGTGACAAGGAGTCACGACATCCCATAATGTGCGGTAGTTGCCCCCCGTTGAAGTCGGAAGGTTGCCTTACCAGGATTCAGCATTACGTAGAAAGCTTCATACGCTTGGGGATGGTAGTTTGTAATAAATGCAACCGCCTTTGCCGGGGTCCTCAATACCTTGTGTACATCAAAACCATTAATACAGAGAGTGAGCACTAGCTCATCATGGTGGGGCACAATGACCCTAAGGTTGACCGAAGGAAAGGATATGGGGCCATCCATTAGCTCAGTTTCTACACAGTTGATCCTTGTGTGGATGGCGTTCACCCTAGCCTTAATAGTGGCTGCTCTCAAAGAGTTTCTTCTATTGGCGCTTTGATTGATACTAGTAGTCAGACGGACTGCCTAGTATATAGTTTATGGTTGGACTAGATTCTGGCGGGGTCACTATGCCGGCTGCGACTCTATTTGCATCTTGTCTTGGTTCCGGTCCTTGGTCAATTTTCCTGATATACCTCCTTAGGTGCCCCACTTTGATCAATTTTTCCACTAAGAACTTTAGACTTCGGCATGTCGGTCTTGTGCCCATGATCTTTGTGATGATCTCACCCTAAGATTTGTTTCTTTGGGAAGGATCCTTTTGGATCGGGGCAAGCCATTGTAAACCCTCAATTTTATTCCTCGACACTTGCATTGATCTCAGGGGTGTCACCTTTACCTAGTCGTTTATATGTCACGGCTCTAGCCCCTTATGGGCTTAATCGGTTTTTGAGCCTTGGGTATGTACATCTATAGTTCATGATGGTGAGAGTGTGTGGTTCATTTTGGAGTGTCGTCATTCCCATCTCCCTTTGTCCATATCGTCTTTATAGGAAGATAAAAGCCTCCCAAAATTTGAGTTCAATTTGGAGTTCATGAGACGAGGCTTCGAGATAAGGGAGCACTCGAGCTTGTTTTGGTCATATGCAATGTTTTGGTCATTGAGGAATTCTCTGAAATTTTTTTAGAATTTTTATCAACCGGATCGACCAGTTGGGAACCGGCTATGCTGGTTCGACGGATTTAAGTTGAAGTTCGTTATTGGAGAAGGTTCAAATTCGGAGCACCCGAGCTGGTTTTGGTAATATCTCCCTCATGAACTTCGGAATCGCCTGTGGTTTTGTTTTTTTTGACTCCTTATTCTTCAAGAAATATTCTATCAAAATTTCAGTTTTTTCTCAGCCAGCTCAGCCGGTTGGGAACGGTCGGCCGGATCATCAGATTGACTTGTATGGAGCACTGATTTTGGAGCCCGAATCCTACTTGGTTTGGGCCCATAAGATCCAGATCAGTCCACGGGCATGGTTGGGTCACAGTTTTGAGCCATCACTTATGGGTTGCTTGCAGCCACAGATCCATTTTAGTTCTTGGTGGTTAAGCAAGCAGAGTTAATGTGGTGGTGCCCCAACCTAAGTGAATGAAGAGTGTTTATGGAGTTAGGGAAGTCCGAGACTTATTAGGGGAGTTCTTGGGACTAAAGGTGTGCAAAATAGAGTGGGATCAGAAGGGTTAAAGAGGAGAAATACAAGCAAAAAACTGTGGAGAAGGGCAAGGGAGATAAGAGAGAGAAAGGGGAGGAGGAAGAAAGAAAGAAAAGAGAATGATGGATCCAGGTTTGAGTGGTCCATCTAATTTGAAGAGTTTCTAAAGTTTTGAAGGGAGGTGATGCCTGGTTTTGAGGGGTAGAAAAGAAGAAGAAGACCAAGGGGGCTTGGCTAATATCCTATACAGTATGAGCAATCAAGTATGCTTCTCTCTGTTTCTTTTAGGCTTGACGGTGTCTTTGTCTCACAATGTTTGCGGCCTCGTTTTAAGAGACTTGGCTTTTTGTTTTGGTCGGTTTAACTCATCAGTCGGGAATCATGCAGATTACTTTTTAGGTTCCTTACTGTGAAAAAGAAACGTTCTAACAAAATTTGAGATTTGTTCTAAATCGGCTCAACCGGTTGGAAAAATGGATCAACCTGTTCATTAGGTTTTTTCTAGGGATAGCAGTTAGGGCACTTTGTCTTGTTTGGATCGGTTCTCACTCATCAGGAGTTGGAATCTTACACCGTTTCTTTTTTTAGGTTTCTTACTCTGTGAGGAATCTTCTGACAAAATTTGAAGTCTTGTTCTCAGGATCGGCCAGGTTAGAAATTGGATTAACGGATTCGGTTCTCCCTCATCTAGACCGAATCATGCATCGATTTGCTTTTAGGTTTCTTACTCTATAGAAATGTTATGACAAAATTTTAGATTTGTTCTCGGCCCGGCAGCCGATTAGAGGCTGGATCATCTAGTTCATCGGAATTTTAAAAGTGTCCCAATTCAATTTAGTGGAAACCCTTGGCCTTTGTGATTCAAGCCCCATTCGCTCCCTGATCGATTATTAGGCTTTTTAGGGTCTAAAATGGGGTTCAGTTCGGGTTAATGTGGGTCCATTTAGGATTCATAAGAATAATGGACTGTGTGTCAAAGATGGTTAGTTAAGCACTAGTAGTCGGTAGTGTTTTGTTGAGGCTGATTCTTTGTGATGAATTGGCATGTTTTTCTAGTTGCACAGGTGGTGTAGCAGCAATGTATGGTTTCTCATAGCCCTTGCTTTGGATATTTAGTTTTGAGAGATTGTTGTATGCTTGGAAATATGTGACTAACCTTCCCTTGCAGCGCATGGCTAGGGACCACAAGTATGTGCTTTAATATTGGATAATGGAATTCACGCGAATACTTGGTGCTTGTTTTCCATACATGCTTGTTGTGCTTATTGACTGAGTGCATGGCTAGGGACCTCAGGTATGTGCCTATGGTTATATTTTGTTGAGATTAAATGTATGTTGGATGCCACCCAGGTTTATGTGATTCATGTCGTCCGTCTAACCTAGGTGGTTAATGGATCTTTGGCCCATATGCTACCATGTGCCTAATTAATTAGTAGAGACCAAGTTCAGAGGCTTAAGGGTGCTTGCCTCACATGGGTACCTTCCCGATAGGTATTTGATCCTCGGACTTGACTCATGTTTCGTAAAAATTGTTTCTTCTCGACTAGAGTCATTAAAGGTTTTTGTTCTTGCTTAAATTTTTCCCTTAATAAAATAAAAATAAAAAGTAAGTGGCGAATCTAAACAAAACCATTCCTCCTAGGGACGGATTTTCCCCAAACTTAAAAACCTTTTTCTTTCTTTTTTTAAGCGAGTCACGTTGGTCTGTGGATTGGGTAGGGTCCACAGCCTTTTAAACTCCGACAAGTCACGAATGACGAGCAATAGCCTCTCATAAGAGATGTTTAGGAGGGAGTAAGTGTAGAGCTCTCTCTTAACTTTGTGATTGATTACCGGGATCGCTTCCAAGATCTGTTTTTTGACCCTCCTTAGATTTGGAGGGTTGTTTCCTAAACAGATTATTTCCTTAGTCCAGTGACATAATCATGACAGTCTAGGTCATTTACGAGGATGTGTCCTCAGACATTAAGTACTATCAACCCGTCTGTATAATTCTTCCATCATTGCTAGTGGATCTAAATATAGTGACTGGAAAAAGGGAGTAGATGGCCTAAGCTTCCTCCCTAAAGTTTTGGAGGATTGTGTGTCCATGCTATACGACTCATTTGCTAAGGCACAGACCTCCTTGTGAAGTCACAGTTGACTCTTCTTCTTTGTTTGAAAATGGTTTATGAGGCTGATGTTTCTCTTTTATGCGCACCAGAAGCGGAGATAAGTCATATGAATATGGCCCATGGTTCGTAGAACGAATTTATTGAGTAGTGCGAGAGCTTGTGAAACAAGCGATGTGATCCCATGAGGCGAGTCGAGGAATGCTTTACATAACAACCGATGCGTTCTGACATTGAGAGTCATTACGGTTATAATGAAGCATATGGTCACAGGGATCAGCCGAGCCATCGAACGTGGTGAAAGTTGGAATGACAAACCCGTGGGGTGGCTCGTAGTCAAGGATGTGTCGCCCTAAGGTAAAAAGAGCATGTCATCGGTTCTCTGAATGAGGGTCGTCGGCGGTACGTAGAAGGTTGGCGTTGTACCAAAGGCAGGATACACGGGCGATGTACGTGGCAACGTGCTAAGAGACCGCAAACCGGGTTCCACTCGGTTTAATGCATGCGATACTATCTTCACGCTGCTTCTCTCCTTTCACTGCAGGATGCACCACTAAAGCATCGAGAGAGAGAGTGGGATTGAGGGCGAGAAGAGGCCTCTTGGCTATACGGCCTTGTGCTCTCCTGAAAATGTTAACATCGACAAGAGATTCAATGATGGGGAGTTGCCTAAGGACGGCTCATCGTCCGCTAGGGTATCGACGTCGTCAGGAACAAAGGGCCCCTTCCCTTTATCACATGCATTAATTTATTTATCGCGAAATTTATTATCTATCGTCTTTTCGAGTCATGATTTTTCAAATTAGGCTTGAAACAATTCTCGCCATGTAAGCGCTCGGCTGACCTTACGACTCTTTAAATGCATCTTGTTTCTCTTGCTTTCTCTCCATTGTCTAGCGCCCGATGGAGGAATTGGTCTTCAGTGATTGGTTCAGCGGCCATGTGCTCATCATTGAAGCCGAGAGCTCTTGGCTGTAAGTGAGACTTTTTGTTTTAGTTCCCACGGACTAGCACCAATTAATTTATTCTGTGATGGGTTTGACATAGGGCATCGGCGAGGTCTGTGTGACATGCAAAAAGGATGATCGGGTGTGGTGGGCGTGATAGCCTCTCCAATGAATAAGTCAACAAAAATATGAAGATGAAGAAGAGAGAGTTCGCGGTTGGGATTCTGTCTGTCTCATCTGGAGATCCTCTGATTTTATAGGAGTGGTTTTGGAGAATCATCTTTTTACTAGAAAGAATCTCCTTTTTTGGGCAGAAATCTTTAACTGTCAGTAATTCTTATTATCAAGGATTAATCTTTCGAGAAATAAAGTTTGGAAATTTAGGAAGTGGGATCTGCTGCATACCTTTACGTATTTCTGCCTTTATCATTATTCTATGAACTTGTCATAGCGGAAGAGTTGCCCTCTTGGGGGACTTGGAACTCTAGGCCCAGTTTGCTTTGAAGTGACCTCTGGATATGACTTTCACAAATGGGCATCCGGGTCCCGTCTAGGTAGTACCTACTAGTTTTGATATGGAATATGGGCTTGGACCGCCTCACATCGTGGGCTAGGCGGATCACAGGCTGAGCGGGCCGGACCCTGGGCTCATTGAGTAGTGGGTTTAAGACCCATACTACTCACACTTCCCACCTCCATAACCTTCTATGTTTCTTGGTTTTGAGTGTGGAGAAAGCCTTCTACTTGACTCGATCCGCAATTGGCCCGATTTTCTAAAGCGCCACCATCTCTTAATGTCGGGGGTGATGTTTTGTTTTCCTCCCAAATTTGCTTGCACAGATTCTACCACTCACATTTTCAAGTCCTTGATCTGTAGCTCTCTTTGAGGAAGTTGTTAAAGCCCTTCAAATTCATTAAGGTGGTGTTTGTTTTTTTCTTATCTGAATATAACCTTTTTGAAACATCTTGAATAGTACTTAATAACATTAATTATTAAGTTGTTTGTTTTTAGCATCGGGTAGTGGCATTAGGGATGCGGCGGGACGGATATTTTGGAGTTCGATCATGCTCTGTACACAGGTTTAATTTAATTTTAATCGGGTTTTTAACTGGTTTAGGTTTATTTTACTCCAAATCCGAGAAAGCTTGGGTTGGTATTATTACTCTTTGTAAACAGAGAAAAATTGAAAATTTTCAAAAAAGCAAAATCATTAATAAATAATAAATTGCCGTAAGGTTTAGGGAAGCATAGAAAATTCTACAGATGCCAGGAAGATGGCAAATTTCTTGTAGTTAAATTCGATGCCATGAGAAATCACAGTGACTTTATAAAAGTTTCGTTGAATTAAGAACTGACGGAAATTTTTAGATTTTTAAGGTGATAAGTTGTCGTAGGCTAGGGATGGGAATTTTTCACGGAATCTGAAAAGTTAGGAAATGACTTGGGTTAAGTTCGTATAAAATGAATTATTTGAAAGAAATAGAATTATTTCGAGGTAGAAATGAGACCCGAATGAATGATATAGACTATCATATCAAAATAATAATAATAAGCTCCACCTCGATTATATTTTAAAATAATTTTTTTATTTTTTTTATCTTTTTAATATAAATAATTATAATTATTATTATATTTTTTAATAATCAATTGCAAAATTCATAATAGCCCACTTTATTTTTATGAAAATATTGAGTACAATATAAATAAAAATAAAACAAATATAAAAAATTAAAAATAAAAAATAAAAGCAAAAATAAAATATAAACGGGGCCCGAAAGAGTTTAGGAAACTTAAATCTGTACATATGTTTAATTTTAAATGATAATTGGGAATTGAAAAAATAAGCAGGTAGTCGAGGATAGAGATGTACTTGTCCAAACCATAGGTTATGTCACTGTGTGTATATTCTTATTTCTTACTTTGTTGGACTGATGATTGAATTTTTTTATTTTTGCTGGAAAATGAAACTTGAATAGAAAAATTCGAATATTTCTTTTATTCGAGCTTTTTAAATAATTTCGATAAGTTGTGAAATTTTTAAAAAACAACGAACTAATGCGAAATTTATTTAGGCACTAAGCATTAAGTCAAAAAAAACAATAGCAAGCCTGGCTCTCATTTTGTTTAAACAGCAAAATAATGGTAGGCTTTGAAGGACATTCAGCTCTCCTATTCCACATGGCATATGACTCAAATGAGGACACCTATCATTCACCAAGTGTCTCATATTAATCAATTCTCTTGTATCTTTTGGAAGCTCTTTCAAACTCCGACAACCAACAAGCTTTAATGTCTGCAAGTTAAGTACCTCAAACCAATAGTTGAAGAGATCAAGATATCTTCGATGAGTCAATTGCCAAGATTTTGGTACCTTCTCGATATTGAATTCATTTAGACTCAACACAAGTAAACATTTAAAGTTTGAGTAACTAGTGAAACACCTTATTCAAATTTTGATGTATCAGAATGCTTAAAAAAGGTTCTCATGTGTTTCACCTCCAAAATTAAAAAAAAAACCTTCAGCAGATTCATTAGATTAAACAATGATACATGATGCACTTCTTTCTAAATCTTTTTCGCATCATCATCTTCTAAACTAAGGATCTCCGATCCTATAATTAATTGCGCAAGATCATGGATGAGGTCATGCATTTTACAACTTAATATATTATAACGAACATCCTTTTCAAATACCTCCAACAATGATCTTGACAATAACTCATCAAAATATCGATATCCTATCCTCTCATCCAAAGGTTTGATATAGCCTTGAGCCATCCACATTTACCAACAACTTTTCTTTTTCTTTTTTATAGTTTTTCGGAAAAAAATGCACAATATGCAAAACATCGTTTCAAGGAAATATCAAATTTTCAGAATGACATAACCTTCATGTGTAGAGTTAAGGATGAATTATGATAAAAATAATTATGATGTGAGAATGTGATAAGAATTGGTAGGTGATAGTGGCATTAAAGAAACATTATTAAGGGATTCGACTTTTCAACAAAGTCGTTGAAATATAATTATTTTGGTGGAAATGCGACAAATAATTATCTTCAGACATATTTAAGTTTTTTTTAAATTTATTAAAATAATTTAAAAATTAAAAATAATGACTAAACTTATACTTGTAATAATATAATAATCCTGACTATAAATCTTTTAAATTAATATAATAATTAATGACTATGATATTATAAATATTTTAAAAAATTTTAAGTTAATATAACGATCCTTATTTACAATATTCTTATTGAGCTAATTTTTATATTATTTTCGTTTAAAAATTTATTTAATTAATTTAAAAAAACCAAATAAAGTCCAAAACTCAAAAAATAATGTCATCTTGTGGGTCCCTATCATATTTGGATTCATTGGTAATATAACTTAGAAGGGTAAAAAACTGTAAAAGCATCCTATAGATAAAATAGAAAAGTAAAGATGTGGGTTTAAAAAAAAAAAAAAATTTTTTAAAAAAATATAGAGTAAATTTATTGATTTATATTAAATAAATCGAAAAACACAAATTAAAATCTTAAAAATTTTAAGAATGGCTAATAATATACTCAGTATTAATAGTAAAATTATCTTCAGCAATCTATCTGACTTGATAATTTAAAAATATTGGAGTTACATAATTATGTTGCCTTCTACTTTCTTACCTTGGTAATACTACTTTGGCAAAATATGTTAATACCGTTGTGAAAAATAATTTCTAAAAACAATTCTTAAAAACAGAAAAGTACTACGAAGAGTAACATGAAAGCAGAGTCTCTTTATTCTTGATTGAAGCAGTAGGCAACTAGTAGTAGTAATAAACTAATAATAGTAAGTAGTAACACATAGAGACTCTAGTAGACACATAGTTGGATTTTGGATTTTTTAACAGTTGCGAGTACAGAAGCACTTCCGGCGAAGGCCCCGGCAACGGCCGCCGGTAAAGTGCTCATTCCGACACACCACAGCGCACAGTTGGTCGCTCCAACATAGCCGCTGAATCCATGGCTCTGCGACTGGCACACCACACTTACTCCATCCACCGTTTATAGTTTCGGAAAAAAATATTTCGTTAAAAGACATGTAATATTCGTAAATTTATGAATCTAGTATTTCGTGTTAGGCGGTGAAATGTCGAAGATATCACATTATAGTCGTTAGTATGTTAAAAGCTGAAGTATGGAATGTGTAATTCTTATGTCTCAAATTTATTGGCTTTATCATATTCCAATAATTTGTATATGATGTGTCCCTATTCTGAAATTTAATCAATATTATTTCATTTAAAAAAATATTTTAAGTATTTTTATTGAAAATAACTTATTTAAGACAAAAGTAATAGATTCACTTGTTTGTATATTTACGATTGTGTCTTAAAGAACGGAATTAAAAACACTCAAGGTTAATTGAATTCGAATGAGGCAGTTTCTTCACGTTAAGCAAAATGGTTAGTTATCAAAAAAAAAAAAAAACTAGAATGCAAGAGAGGCTTAGAGGGGCACTCAAAATTAATTTAGAATGAAATCTATTCCCAAAAAATCAAAGAAATCTCAATTTTCTCTCCCTTTTCCTCCTGCTTACGATGAATATTCCTATAAATCCTAATGGTAAAAGGGAAAGAGAGAGAGAAAGAGAGAGACTCACGAGAGGCCATGAGGAGGATAGGAAGAAAGTGATGCCCAGAAGCTCTTCTTCTCATTGATTCCTTCTTCTTTCTTATTTTTTTCTTCTTTATATGTTAGAAGCTTTGATGGCTGCATATGCATGAATGAGAAGAAAAGGCTGTCTACAGGAATATTCATCCCTTCTTCTCTCTCCCATTTCAATGCCACGTACTCCTTACTTCTTACACGTTATTCCCCTTTCCACTTTCAACTAGCAAGCCCTTCACTCACTTTATGTTTGTAAAAATATTTTTAACTTCTTTTTTTAAAAACAATTAAAATTTTCAATTTACGTCTTAACCCTCGAATAGTTTAAGTCATAGTTCTGTTTTTCATTTTTATTTTTTTTATAACTATGGGTGTAATCCTACGACCCTAAAGGAGGTTAATGGTCAGGTGAACCTTTAAAAATCGAATCGATGATTGAATTGAAAAAGTTACAGGTTCACGGCTTAGGATCCGAACCGATGGTCAAAGTGTGATTGAACCGGATTAAACTCAGATCAAACAATTCGACCGATCGATTCGATACAATTTTTAAAACACTGGTATTTAGGGCAATGAATCAAATGTCTCAATTTTACGATCATGCCATAAAATATTGCACTAACAGACTTTCACATTTACCTTATGCTTCAGTAAAAACATGGAAACTTAATATCGCATCAATATCTAGGTTTAAAATGCGATACCGCAATCGATATATAGGTGAGATAATTAGGGTCTTTCTGGCTTAGCCGTGGTTTGAGTTGAACCTAGAATCTGAGGTTGTCTTTGAGATAAAATGTCACCGCCTTATGAGTGGCTCTGGCCGTCTAAGGATTAGTCTTGATGGTATAGAGCAAAAATTTCGTATAGAATTGAATGCTTTGATATGGTATAAGCTTAAACAGCGTCTTGCTTAGGTATTGTGTATACAAATCCACTCAGGGACATCTCAAAGTACGAGCAAAAAAACAACACTTTCCAACTAAGTCTAATGCTTTATACCTTGATTTCGTATAAAAGGATACACCAATCAGAAAAATAAAATGCACTCATCCATTGCTCTTCAGAGTTAATGTTGAAATGTTATTCCATTATTTCCAGTCTCATGATCACCTTATAAGCCACCACTCTTTCAAAGCAAATTCATTTTCCAAGCAAATGGAATGAATGCGGAGTTTGCTTAAACCTCGACTAGTTTCTTCTTAACTCTCACTTATGATCAATGTCACAATAATAAAATATGAAAAGCTGAAAAATATCAAATTTCACGTGTGTCCAACATAAAGCTCAAAACCCATTTTTCAATTTTTCTTTTCACAAAAATCGCATCGTGGATCTTCCAGATCGAACATGACTCAAAAACCAAATTAGGTCACAAATGTAATTAAAAAAAAGCAAGAATCATGTCTATCATCACATAAGTGGATGTTATAAAAACCAGGATCAGATGGACTAAACTGGCCCATTATTTGACCGACAAGTGATCTTTTTGTCTGGTTGATCCTAATCCTTGAGTCAATAACTTTTGGTTTAATCAAAGTACGATCCGATTTTAAAACATTAAATGTACACCAAGCTATGAGGCTCATATAGAAAGAGAGGTGAGTTGT
>JAEQBH010009898.1:0-64573 GCA_016808115.1 Tetrastigma voinierianum
TCGACAATATTTGGATCTAACCACTAAGAATTATGACTAAATTACTAGAATTAACAAAAACTTAAATTGCGTGTATTGAATTATATAGTGATGAAAACCTAGGGTTTCTGATCCTACCACGCCCGATGGGTGTCAATTCAATTAAGGACTTATTGAAGTATTCATATGAGTTATGTTGGTAGGTTGATCTTTCCTACAAGATATTCTCTCTCGAGATATATTTTCCTATCTCGCTAGTGGAATGTATTTCATCTCTACCTCAACCCCTCGACTCCGAAACGCCTAAATGTGCAAACCCCATTGCCACACTTGCAGTCTGGAATATCTCTACTCTTCGACTACCCAAGTGTTGCTTTAACCATGTCCCTAGAAGTCATCTTCTCTCGATCTCAAACTCCCAGCTTTAGCATGTCACGGTTGGCTAGACAATAACATGTAATTAAATCCAGAATTAAAGCAAACATATGCACTCATATTAATATTCAAATAAGTGAAAATTGAAAATCAATCCATCAAACTGTGGTTAGGGTTGACAAAACCCTAGAGAAAAGAATTAGTTCATCATATTATTCATTATAGATTGACGAATTGGAATCATGAAGTAGGTTGAGGGAAGAACTACGAAAATACATCTTGTGATGCTTTCCCTAATCCGTCTCTATTGATCTCCCTTTGCCTGTATCTCCTTCTTTTGTCGATCCAATCTCCCTTTTCTGCTTTGAAATTACTTCCCTTTTATACCTCGGGACACGAGCCCATCAATGGCTTAGAAAATTAAGGTTCTTCGCGTTCCCATTTTGGAAAAGGGTGCATCGCTACGCCGCGGCGAAGGTTGCTTCAACTGGCTGGCATTAGCCGAGACCCTTTAAACTCACGGTCTCTGGTTCGACTGTATGAAGGGGGTCTTCAACGTGGCAAAGTGCTATCGCGGTGAATAGTCTCTTATTTGCGCATACGATAACATGTTAATCCGCGCATTTGTCATTTACATACATTATGTTTTTTTATCTTTTAATTCCCCTTTTGATTCCAACATCACCATATTCTATAGAACCATATAATATGAGGGATTAGCGTAATATTAATGAAAAAGACTGTGAATAATGCATTTTAGCTATAAAGAACACCGAGAATTCAGAAGCGAAATGCACGCGTGATTCATCGATGGCACCACAAACTTAGCTTCTTACTTGTCCCCGAGCAATAATAGACTCCGCTGAGGCACGCAAGAATAACGTGAAACTATATGACGATATGGGTTAAGCACACATGACAGCGGCAGAAGGTCCATATTAACCGAGTTCAAAGATCAGGGGACTCTATGATTGTTTAGCTTTCAAGAATCTGCTGCTTTGGGTCAGTCTCGGTTGACAGTAAGGTCGACCACATTTTAGTGCTCAATAATTTTCCCCGAGGAGTCTACGTGGTTAAAGTGTGATCTCAATGTAGTTTAAGCTGCTTGATGCCCCAAACTGAATCGAACTACGCTATTTGGAATAGCTTAACACGGAAGGATGAGAACGCACCAATTTATTTACTTCAGCTACTCCTAAGGGGATTAACTCTAAGACAAATCCGAGAAGAGTACTAGTACCGAGAGGTTTTAGGTGAGGGTTACTGTAGCAGGGATCCATTGGTGACTCCCCACCAGTTGGTTAGGGCCTTGGGACATTCGAGTTCCTAGAACTTCACCGAACACTCAACCAAACCTTAAGGTCCTAGATTGTGGAGATCATCCATCCTCTGTCCCATGTAGCGGACCAGTGGAAATGTCTTCGGTATTGAAACCGAGGCATTAGGCTTTGAAAAGCCCTGGGATTGTGCCGAGATTGGAGTTGGATGATACACATTATTGTGTGTGTGTGTATTATTATTATTATTATTATTATTCTTATTTTTATTTAAAGACTCAGCGATCCTCTTTTTTTTCTAAGGTGTCATCAGCAGGTGGCATTTTGCTTCCTAAGGTTCGTAGAACTCTTGCATGGTGAGTCCGGAGTCAAAGCATACCCCGAATATCACGTGTGTGTGTGCAGGATAGCCTACTTCGGGAATTGAGTTCTTGATATCTAAAAAGGGCGGCAAGACATGGTTATTCTCGACTTTACACAACGCAGTCCCAATTGTTAAACAACCTCGGAGTCCCTACTTCATTGAACATGGGTTGTTTTTGCGATTACTACAACTCCCTTTTGTTGCCATCATGCTCAAAATTAAGGCAGGGGATACTCAATACCAACTCTGGAGACTGTCATATTATAATATGTGCAATTTTCATACATGTTGGTGCATGGGAAACAACCTAACACCTTTAAAGGACCTAAACATGCAAAAATAGAAAAATAACCCAGTCGAAAATAATAGTGAAAAAATGGTTCTAAACATGAAAAATAGCAAAAATAACCCAAGTCAAAATAACAGTCAAAATAAACTAAGTCACACATACACCTTTGAACTTAAAACTGGCGGGAGTGTACGATGGAAGAAAGAAAGGGCAAAGAAATACGCCTAGAAAAATCAACTACTTGGTGGGTGCGGCGGTGTGTGTGAAATAAATGTTTGGGCGAGCTATTGAGCAATCCCAGTCACAGGCGGCATGGATGGTGGCCATCTTAGCCACGATGGAATCCATGTCTGGCTCGAGGCAACGGTGCTCACGAGACTCATCGATGGAAGCGACGAGGTGGTAGTGCATGGATCTGATCGGCGGGGGCGGGTCGGTAGAGGGACCTTAGGGTCGCGAAGATCCATTGGGAGCTCACGTTGGGTGTGACCGCTGGGACATCATTTTCGGTCTCATCATCGGACTCGTCGAGGCTCCGAACCACTGAGCGATGGAATGAAGCGGTATTGCTATACTGCTCCTCGGAGTCAACATCGGAACCGGCCGTCGGCATGTTTGAGTGATTAGGGAGGGATGGATCAAGGCTCCAGTACAGCGTACGTGAGTCGACTCGATCAACCCCCGCTCAATGACCGTCCCGAGGTCGAACTGGAATCCCTGGTCATGGCGTAAAGGAGGATCGTCTTGTCCTTTGTGATTGTACTGAGATGCATTGAAGGTTTAATCTTGACACATAGAAAATTATACCAAACCTTCGCCAAGGGTGTGAGCGCATGCATCCCCGATGTGGTGAACTACGGCGGTTGGCAGTGGCGTCTCCACCTCACATTACTGTGTGAGCTTACGCGTCGGGGCTCTCGAGTCGGTTTCCATAAATAATGCCCCATGCTCCTCAGCAGCTGTCTAAGTCTCCCTTGAGCGATAGATACGGTTGATGGTTTGGGCCAAAGTGCGACCCACCTAACCCGGACAAACACAATGGTGCCAACCCTGAAACGCAGGTTGGAATGAAACTCTCGTACGATCGAGGCCACTCCAGGGGTCGGGGGAGCACATAGGGTTTTCCATTCTCTGTTCTGGATGGAGAAGTTGAAGAAAGCATTTGGGGTGGGAAAGCCCTGCCAGGCAGTGAGCGGTTGTATAAGCGAATCGTATGGTAGAGCCGCTCGGCCTCGGTGTCGCGGAGTCGTCGGAGGGGAGGGTACGCCCGTGATGTGGAGGCCCGGGACGTGTCGTTTAGGCCAGGACGGACTTCTTGGGTGCCATGGTGGTCAATTTCAGCTCTCAATCTGCAAAAATCAGAAACCAGACACAAGCAGGAGACGAAAGGGTGCAAGAAAATAGATATGAGGCAAAAACAGATGAGTGGTGGAATTTATAGATATGTCTGAAATATTGTGCCCGCCATTTGCGTGAAGGTCTTAAATAAACGAGAAGCCACGCCTTCTGGCGTGGCGAACTCCGTTTCACTACGGCGGGCTAGAATCTTTGGGTGGAGCCACGCAGCGGTGAAGGGCTCTTTGCTGCTGCGTACTCGAGGGCTGGCTTAAAAATTTTCCCCCTCCACAGCAGTGTAGAGGGCTTTGCCATAGCGGACTAGAAAGTGGGAAAATGAGTTGTTGCCCCTCCACAGCGGCGTAAAGGGCTTCGCCGCAGCTGACCATAATGATGGGACCCTGCTTTTCTTCCCTCCTTATTTAAGACTCGCCAATACTTTAAAAATAAGCAAAAGTAGGACACCCAAAAACAAAAATTTCACCGCAAAGCAATAAAAAAGAATGGAAATACTCAAGTTTTAGGGAAAAAGAAAATCTCACAAAGCTTGGGTTGCCTCCCAAGAAGCGCTATGTTTAACGTCGTTAGCTCGACATTCCTGCAGCTCCATGATGTATTCTAGAGGAATTGAGAATGCTAACACACCTCCGTAGTGCTCAAAATCGCTGCTCAGGGTGGATGGACTATTTTTGCTATCATGGCCTTGATCCTCTGTGTAACTCTTTGTGTAGCACGAGACTTATCCCGGAAGTTTACCACGTCGCCTTGCAAGAACTCTTTAGGATGAAAGTCTGAGGTATCATTATTAGGATCGTCATCTAGGTGTTTCGTGGGCCAAAATACATGGAAGGTGATTTCTTCTCCTTGGGCTCTCAATTTTAGTTCTCATACGCATCAATGTTTACTTACCACCAGGTGTCTGAAATGGCCTACCCGATATGATAAGACCATTTCTTTATCTTCTTCTTAATCTAGAACAATGAAATATCTTAGAGAAAGATAGACGTCACTTTGACCAAGATGTCTTTTATCACCCCCTAGGGTGCTTCAGTGACCTATCTACCAACTGGAGTGTGGGTGTGGTTGAAGTGACTTAACAATCGATCGATGCGAGATATGAATGACAGCGTAAGGGTTGATACTTGCTCCCATATATCTGAGGCCTTCTCAAAGATGGAATTCCAATTATGTAGTATAGTAAAGCGTAGGGGTCTTCGGCTTTAGTGGCGAGTTTTGTTGCGGGATATTTTCATCCTCAGCAATGGGGGTTCACCGTCTCAAAGTCCGATAGTCTTATTTTCTTGGACAGTATTTCCTTCATGAATTTCACGTAACTGGGCATCTGTTCTAATGCATCGGAAAACGGAATGTTTATATGCATTTTCTTGAATACCTCCAGAAACTTGGTGAATTGCTTGTCCAATTTACTCTTCTTCAAGCGTTGAGGTGCGAGTGCAGGGATGATGGGTTTAGTCTGTGTGTTGACCCTCGGACTGTTTCTTTTCACTGACTTTTCGTGGGGTTGTTCTACTACCTTGTCGATGGCTAGGTAGGATTACTTCTTCCGTCTCTACCTCCCCAATCACTAGTGGCTGCCTTAGTATTACTAGTTCTTTGCCACTCCTTAATGTGACAGCTTTTACATGTTCATTACCTTCTTGCCTCAATTTCCTTTAGAGTCCTGGTAATGTTCCCCATTTGCCTCTCCGTCCCAGTGAAGGCCCGGCCATTTGACCCATTTGTATCTCTAAGTTTCTTAGTTGTGCTGCTTGATTATTCAATTGGGTGGTCTGGTTCTGCAAATTCGACTTGGTCACATTTATAAAGCGGGGTGTCACGAGGTGAGGAATTTGTCTGGTAACTGCTCCCAGTGCACTTTCTTCGGGGAGGTGGTTCATTCACTCGGGGTAGTGGCATGTTATTCTGACTATTCCTCCATCCATAGTTCTGATTGTTCTGACTATTTTGATTACCTCTCCATCCCTGGCCTTGATTCTGATTCTGATTCTAGTATCTGTTCTGATATGCATTGCCTCCATACTGCCCTTGTTGTAATTGATTCTGCTGATTCACATATTGGGCTTGCTCTACGTCATTGCCACTGGCCCGGCCTCCATAATCTTGTGTTGTCACATAAGATTCTAAATTTCCCACGGACTATTAAGACCAGCATTTGCATTTCACATTTATGCAGTATCCCTGGTCTGTCGACATGATTTACCAAGTTCTGGAAGCCAACATACAGTATGCGAGAGAGCTCTGCAGTTTCCTAGGTGTCGATCTATCTGAGCCGATGATTATTAAGTAGCTATATCCTCCAAGATCTATGGCTTGATGGTTTCTTCAATAGAGCACCTCCATGGAAAGCATCGATGATTATCTGGTGAGGTAAGCAAAGCGTTGTAGAACATATGTACCTGCATCCACTTAATTAATCTGTGATGTGGACATCTCCTCAATAGCTCATGAAATCTCTCCCAAGCCTCATCTAGGTTCTCCCCCTCGAATTGTCTAAATGTATTAATTTCTTGCACTAATTGAGCTATTTTGAATGGTGGGGAAAAAATTTAAGTTAAATTTACGCTTTTAAGTCATTCCATGTGAGGTTATGGGTCTGGAGGCTATCTTAGTCAACAGTGCTTGCTTGGAGTCACTATTGACAATGGGAATAGCCGTGATGCGGAAACTATTCCGTTACTCCATTATACTTTACTGTGCTCATGGAGCTTGATAAGTTTGGTTAAATGTGCATTTTGGATTCGCTCATTAGCCCATGGAACTGTATATTATTGAGCATTTGCAAAGTTACTCCTTTTAGCTCAAAGTTGTTCACTTGTATAGGTGAATTGAAGTCATATTTGTGTTGAACAATGTCGGTGTGAAACAAACCTCCCTTAAAGACATATGGGGATTATCGGGCTACCTGAGAAGGTGTGGGTGCTTTGATTTCTATGATTCTGTCCATTCTGTTCCTCATGTGGTTCATCCCTATCATGAATCTGTCTTGCATCTACTCGATGCTGCATGGTTTTAGGCTGAGTTACGTGGGCTTCTCTACGTAATCGACGTAGTGTCCGTTCTGGTTCAAGATCGAATGGAAGCAGTTCCCTGTGATCTTGTCTTTGCATACACTCTAAATACTTTCCTAAAATCACATGTATGAGATCGAGACCAAATAACATCACAGATGCAATAAAGGAGAACACGTAAACCAGGAATAAAAGTAAAAAATTTAAAAAAAAGAAAAGAAAATGATCAATAAGTAGGAAGAACTAAAGAAAGTAAAATTGATCCAAAGAAATCTTATCTATGTACGGTTATCAATATCAACACTAAACTTCTACCCGGCAACGGCGCCAAAAACTTGTGGTGACTAGTGTGGTGTGTAAAATTAGGTGAGAAGCTCCTGAGCTCGTGTGCGCAAGTATCTGCGTCAAGTTGGCCGTAGTGTAGCGGGTTAGTCAAGTGTCGTTCCCTCGAGAAGAAGCGTGTTGATTATTGATTTAATGACACAAACGATATTTGGATCTAACCTTTAAGCCAATTATGACTAAATTACTAGAATTAACAAAAACTTAAATTGGATGTATTGGTCTCTCTCGATGAGAACCTAGGTTTACAAGTCTCATACTACAAGGAGTTAAATCATTAAAGGACTTCTTAGAAAGTATTCCACTGCAAGGTATATTACTGGGTTGATCTTTCCTACAAGATATTCTCTCTCGAGATATATTTGCCTATCTCACTAGTGGGATGTATTGCATCTCTACCTCAACCCCTCGACTCCGAAACGCCTAAATGTGCAAACCCCAGTGCCACACTTGCAGTCTGGAATATCTCTACTCTTCGACTACCCAGAGTTTGGCAACCGCTAATATTTTAGAAGTCATCTTCTCTCGATCTCAAACTCCCAGCTTTAGCATGTCACGGTTGGCCAGACAATAACATGTAATTAAAACCAAAATTAAAGCAAACATATGCACTCATATTAATATTCAAATAAGTCAAAATTGAAAATCAATCCATCAAACTGTGGTTAGGGTTGACAAAACCCTAGAGAAAATAATTAGTTCATCATATTATTCATTACAGATTGACGAATTCGAATCATGAAGTAGGTTAAGGGAAGAACTACAGAAAAATCCGTCTTTGCGATCTTTCCCTGTCGAGTCTCGTTGATCTCCTACCTTATCTCCTTGCTTACTTTCGATCGTCTCCATTTACGCGAAATTACTTCCCACTTTTATACCTCGGGACACGGGCCCATCGATAGCCCGAGAAGAATTAAGAGAGTTCTTAGTTCAGTTTGAAAAAGAGGTGCCTGCTTCTTATTTGCAGCAAGGTTGCCCGGCTGGCTGGCGTAGCGAGCCATTAAACTCTGGTCTCCTAGTTCGCTGCTGCGAAGGGGGTCTTCGCTGCGACGAAGTGCTACACAACAGTGAAGGGTCTCTTCGCCGCTGCGTACCAGTGGCACTTCTGCTATCCGCCTTTTTGTCATTTATGCTTATGTTATGTTTTTCTGTCTTTTAGTTCCCCTTTTGATTCCAACATCGCCATATTCTATAGAACCATATAATATGAGGGATTAGTGTAATATTAATGAAAAAGAATGTGAATCATGCATTTTAGCTATAAAGAACAACGAGGAATTCAAGCCCGAAATGCATGCATGATTCATCTAGATCCAACATGCAATGCCATGTTCACACATCCACACATATTCAAGTAAAAATAATATACATTCTACATGAGTCCACATACCATGCTCCATGTCTTGAGTCCTCACCGACTCCCTTACACATGCATTTTCCATGTATGAAAATTGTTTCGAAAACAAAAGAATTTTTTTTTTTGAAAACTCATTGGACGTTCTCTGATATCAAAAGTTATTGGAAAACTCTCTGATATAGTTTATTGAACATACTCTAATAATATTGTTGGATAACCCTCCGATATAGTTTATTGGACATACTCCGATAATATTTATTGGACAACCCTCCGATAAAACCACTTTGTTCAAAAGTCATGTCATGCACTCATACCAGATTCACGCGATGTCCCTGTCAAATGCAGTGCTAATGCCACTGCATGGTATTTACATACTATATGCATACAAAGGAAACTACAGGCAATATTTCATAATCATGCTTCATACCAAGCCTCATGGGTAAGTACATCCTACGACATGTAATTCCCTACACTTTTATAATCCATGTTAATATATTTGGCATGCTTAAACCAACACATCATTTTTCACAAAAAAAAACTACTTGTTATTCAAACCAAGAAATTAACGCTTTACAAAAGCTGGATTTTTTCCGATTTTCCGGCTCACACGAAAAATAGCATACCTGACATATTTTCGATCCATGTTTTCTAGCAATTGCAAGCTACTTCCAGTCAAATTTTCCGGCACATACAAGCTAGAAATTCAGTCCCATATTTTCCGACAACCCTTGTTCGAACTTGGATTACGGGAGCGGAAAAAGATCGGCAGGTCTCGACCATTACCAGTTTGATCAAAACTATTTTCAAACCAGCCCCCTCAGTTTAGTTGAGTGTTAATATATTCGACATGCATATACCAGCATCATTTTCGCAAAGAAAGAAAAAGCGCATATTATTCAAGCGAGAATTAACATCTGGTGGATTTTTTTGGTTTTCAGTCCATGTTTTCGGCCAATTCCCTGAGAAGCTAACTGGCCCATATTTTCGAAACATACAAGCTAAATTCAGTCCATATTTTCCAACAACCATAACCTATTCCAGATATCAGTTATGGGAGTAGAAAAGATCCAGAAAATCGATCCTCAACCATTACAGTTTGATCAAAGTTGTTTTCAAACCAGCCCCTCCGTTTGGGTTATACCTCATGGCCATTGAATGGCTCTTAAACGAGACTAACCTAGTAAGAAGACCCTTACTTGGTGGAGTGCGAGACCGGCCCACATAGAATCCTCACCGCCAGTGAAGTCACCGTACTCCACCTTATTTCTTTCGCCCTCCTTTTTCGGCACCATACCCTCCCCGGCCCGATAACGCAGTGGGTGTATAACACCTTGTCGACCCACTTTGACACCTAGCACTTCTACACCATTTGTCACCCATGCCCTTTAGCAACCACTACATTCATGCATAGTGCGAAGCGTGACGCCTTTGGTCCCACTCATGTGCTAAGTCGTCCTTTCCCCTGGTGCCACATGGCATGCATCTTCATGCCATGTGTTCGCTGTGATAAATCCATCTGCCTCGAAATCACGTGAAATTCGATTGTACCTAGATTTCGTGAAACAAACTCCAGCGGCGTGAAGTCGTCGTCATCAGGGAATCTAGAGGAAATTTCTAGGCTTTAGATTACGTACTATAATGGTAACCTCTGGGTTCATATTACGGGTTTTCACAGGAGGGCTCCAAAACCAACTTACATCTTTGTCATTTGACATTGCTACCATTGAACTCAAGCTTGTGCTCATTTGTTGCATGAAATCTTCTTTTAAGGGAATCATCTTTCTAATAGTTGTTCGATGTGGGACTTGTTTTTAGAGTAAAAAAAAAATCAAATAATAAAGATGCATTCATGGGTATTGAATTCTAAACTTCAAGCAAACCTAGGAGATAAACCACCGCACTAGACTTGTATTATTTTATGATAAATAAGGTTTATCTATATATATTAAAATAGTTAAAAATTTCATTTTATAAAATTTAAAAATATTAATATATTTACACCCATATATAATATCAAATATAAAAAAATAAAATTATAGAATTTAATTTTATTTGTATATATTACCAATTTTTTATCAATTTTAATTTTATTAATATATTATTCATATAATGAAAAATAGTTAAGATTAAATAATTAATTTGACTTTTAGATGTTAAGTTTAAATTAAACATAATCCATTTTTTAAAATTAAAATGTTACTATATTTAGACTTACATATAATAAAATCAAATATAAAAGAAAAATATTATAGAATTTAGAAAATATTTTGTATATATTTTACTTTTTTATTTTTATTTTTAATAATATATTATTTATTACATCATCGGTTCATAGCGGTTCGGCCATTGGTTGGACGATGAGCGGAAATGAACTTGATAATTTTCGAGGTTTAGTCACTAGTTCAATTTTAAAAAATTGTGCTGTAATAAATAGGCAATTGGCAAGCGCAAGATTTGTAAGAAATTTTGGGTGAAGGGCCCTTTTTCATCAACAACATTTTCATATTTTTCAATCCATATATCCAAGGGTAGATAGTCTCCATAAACATAACATCGAGATGTGGTCGTCGTTCATTTTATGAATAGACATTGAACAGGATTAACAAATATATCCGCCCCTCTTTAGAGAGATTTTAAGGAGACCAAATCATACAGACTGGATCGATAATGACACGATATCTAGATATTCAATGGATGTGTATACATTGAATTATATCTTCTTAATATTCTAGTAAGTATGATCATAAATCAATTCATCTAGAAGCAGAAGCTCCATTTGTTTCCCTGGTGAACATAATATTAAAGGCAAAATTAGTTTTAAATTTGAAAAAAAAAATTAATTTTTTGACTAATTTGAAAATTTCTCTTCAAAAGAACCAACAATGAACACTTTCTCACTCGACGTACCAAAATTGACTGGTTTTCTAACCCTAGGCCAGCATTGGTGAGTAGAAAAGGCAAGAACTTGGAACTCCTCTCGGCCGTGGAATTGGTCGTTGTGTCTTAAACCAGAGGGTTAGTGACTCCCGATGGGAGGAGTGCGATGTAATGATGACCATTGCGTTACGTGGGGAGGACAACGAAAAGGAAGGGGAGGGCGTCTGAAATGGAAGAGGTTCTCAATCAGACCAAGGTTGTAAGGAGCAATGTTTTAAAAACTAGAATGGTATAAAAATCGTCACGATTAAGGAAGGTTTTCTTGGAATTGGTTTTGAACGATGGCCAAGCCGGTCAGGCAGGTCAAATCCATTTGCTAATTATTTTTATTTTAATAATATATAAATTTATCTATTTATGTGTCAGTTCGACCGGTGAATCGATAACTTTTAAGTTTAGGTTAAGCCATCCAGTTTTTAAAACATTGGAGTATAGGAGTGAGAGTGAAAGGAGAGGGCTAGGAGAAGTTTGGAGGGAAGAGACGATTAGTTATGCGTAGTCTCAATCTTGTATAATGTTTTAGTACTTTTAATGGTTGCGAAAACTAATTCAGTTATAGTATTTTTAATAACAAGGTGAAGAATTATTTTTATAGCTAATAAAACCTAATTTAATTGGTGAAGAGTGGAGGCGAGTGAAGAGGCCCACTGTTAGGCCCAGACACTAAAAATCATGGCTGAAACGTAAAAGAACCTGCCCATGGAGACGGCTCGTGTGCCTCGTGCGAGGCGAAGGGGGCCTCAATGAAAGCTTAAGTAATGTATTAAGCAAAACATGAATAGGGACCAAAGCTAAAATCGTCACGAGGCAGTGCCATCGTATCTCGGATAAAACTATCACGCCTCCCCCAGAAAGACATCTTGGCTAAGTGAAAGCGGGGAAACAAGCTATGCTAAATTATGAACCAATCATAACCCTAGATATTCTTGAAAAAACAACATATTTAAAACCTATGAGAAGGCTACAATCAGTTGACAAATGGCATAATCATAACTGCCCGACACGACGTATAATCAAAAGCGCTCATCGAAAAGACATCTAAATATGACACGAAAAGAATGGAGGCTTCCCGAATGACTAAGGTTGCCTCAAACATGTGGGACAGTGGGCTCCTTTATGAGAACAATGACAAACTAAAAAGTTCACTTGTTGCCACGAATCATGTAACGACAGGTGGCACTCCACGAAAACTCTATAAAAATGAATCGAACCTGTGCAGGTATGGCATAGGCGGAGTGGGTGTGAAGTACAAAAATCTTTATGACCAAGTGCTGATGAATTTACTGTTGAGCCTTGGATCTTCAGCAGGCGTGGGGAGGATAGGGGTCCGAGGTTCAAGTCCCCATGATGAATTTGGCGAGGCAGATTACTTTACTTTGTAATGCAAAATGATAGATGTAAAAATTAAATAAATAAATATTTTATTTAAATTAATTTAAAAGTCAGAATTTAAACATGAATAATAGAATATTTTAAATCAATATGGATCTCATTATAAAATATTGTTTTGTAATATTGAATGCTAAAAATAATTTATATTTTACAATTATTATTATTATTAATTATTGATAAACAATAATGTACAGCTCGAATGGTAAACGTTCGATCCGTTTCAAACAAGCATGGGGCATGGGGGGTTCAAATCAGGAGTCCCATGAGACCAGTTTACTACGTTGAAAGTAAAAGTGTATTAAAAAAAAGAAGATAAACAATATATTCTAATAATTATAATTATAATTATATAATAAGTTTTTTAAGATTACATTAATTAATCTTATAACATACATATTTATAACAAATTATTTTATAATTCTTTCAATAAATATACAGTAATTATTTAAATAATATTAAATATATGACATAAATGTTTTTGTTTTTATTAATATTTTAACTCATTTAATTGCAACCCATAGTTTATATAATATTTTTATACCTTTTTCATATGCCTAACTTAGTTGGTTAGAACGTTCGACGTTTAAAGGTAGGACATAAGGAGGAGAGGTTTGAGTGTCGATAAATTTGTTTACAACATTGTAAAAGTGATAAGCTTTTCAAAAATAATTTCTTGTGATGGCCCAGATATCGGCCAGAATGCAAATGTGATATACCTCGAGATGCTCCAGGAGTCGATACTTGTCTATAGTGACTTTAAACCGTATACAGCCCAGTGTTTCAAACGATCAATGAAGAAGGGGGAAAAAGCAAAATGAACCTAAGTCATTTGAGGTCTATAAAAGGGGCACTTGAGATTAAAGCTAAATAATAAATACTAATACAGTTTTATGGATAAAAAAGTTTTCAATTATATAACAAATAAGAGATTTTTTTCTTTCCACAAACCTTTGTATTCAAATATGACATAACATTAAAAAAATTTCCATCAAAACATTCTCAAATCGATTTCATATTAAATATGATCTAAACAATTTCATATCAAATTCGAATATAACATTTTCATATCAATCCCAAAATCAAATACATTTCAAATACATTTTTTTTCCCTCTTGTCAACAAATATCAAATGGTGCATAGCCATGTGGGACATTCAAATGGTGGCTTCTTGTAGGTATTCATTTAAGGTGGATAGAACTAAACACTACTAGTACTAACGCTCTAGCAAGAAACTCATAAGTGATGTCCAAATTAATTACATAACCTAACAAGAAATGTAAAGGTCGACTATTATTAAGTTAATGAGGCTGAATAGTGTCAACTATTTTTCTCGTTGACATGATCGAACTAACTAAAGTAAAAAACATAATTTCAAAACTCAATTTACAAAACATAATATCTCCACAAATTTCCACTTTCATAAGAAAACAAATCTCTAAATACTTTTATGCAAAATCACTATTTGATCCATGGACAATCAAATGAATAAAAAAAATAAAACTTTTCCTCATTCCAATTGCATAAAAGACAAATAAATATTCTCTACACAAAACATATAAAAAGATTTTCTTTTACAAAAATTGTATTAATATCTCTTACCTCAATAAAGTACTTAAAGGCATTGAAAGAGCTAATCTAAAGAATTTCATCTCAAAGAAATATTTCCCCTAAGATAATAAAGAAGAAACTATAATAATTAATTATTTATCTCAAATTATAAGTTTAGGGATCCTAAAACTTTCCTAATTTGATAATTTTTAGCATTGATATTTGTTGTCTCAAGAATCTTCTGAGTCACTGGATCGCCGGAACATACACCTACGTGACCTTTGCAAAACAACTTTCGTTGTAAACTGCCGATGCTCAAGTTAGATCCTTCCTTTTTTTCAAAAGACAACTTTTTTGAACTCGAAACGCATACCTTTATTCCTGTGGTGACTTTCTTTTATCGGAGAGGAAGGGGATCCACTTTCCGTGGAAAGTGGATCATTTCCCCCTAAATCGGAAGGAGAAGGTGGCGCATATATTGCGTGCGGAGACTAGTTCTTCCTTTTAAGTGGGAGATCGGAAGGAAGAAGGTGGCGCATATATCGCATGTGGAGACTAGTTCTTCCTTTTAAATGGACATATTTCCCGAGAGCAGGACCCCGAGAGCGTTTGTCCACCTTGACTTCATGGCATGGCATGGAAGGGCGCATACGCTCTTTGGGGGAGTCTATCCGGAAGCACTTATTAAACCTCTCGAGGAGATGGCATCACAGAATGTCGACCCCTTCTGGAGCTAAGGGAGGATATCTGATCGGGCTCCTAGAATTGGGCTGTGGCCCAGTTTGGATGGGGCGGCCCAATTATGGCCTTTAGTTGTACGGGAGCTTTGTTGGCTAGAGGGGCTTGGGCCCCCAGAAGCCCGTGGCACCCGCAATGTTCCCCATTTTCTGGCTGGGAGAGACGATCGTTCTCGATTTGGAAAAAGAGAACATGTTGGCCAAGTCATGTCATGGGGAACAATAGGTAATCAATGGCGGTGCTTGTTTAATTTCATGAATTTTCTAACTTTCTTGAATGTGCATTAGATGTCAGTGGTCAAGCAAGATGACCACGAGGGCTGATGGGCGCTATAAAATTTGGAGGATGACGGGGTCCGTTGTGCCATTAGTTTTCCTCGTTTCTCCAGGAGAGAAGGATAATTGAACTTTGTTGAGAATTAGATTTGGTGGATTGCTAAATGAAGGATGATTGAGTTCGACCATTTGAGCATGCTTTCCAAGCGTGAATCAAACCAAAGATTGCATGGTTTGAGCGGAATCGGGAATAGATTATCCGTAATTACATTGGCCCTTGGGTGGATTACGAAAGCGGAATGGAATCTCTGCATCAAGGACACCACAACCGTCGGTGGGGCTTTTCGATTTCATCTCCCCATGTGAGCCCTTTCCATCTTTCCTCCTTTTTTTTTTTTTTTTTTTTTTTTTTTTTTTTAGTAGCGCTATTGCTACTGCTTCTTCTTCCTCTTCGGCCTTTGCTATTGCTTCTTCTTTGGCCTCTGCAGTGGCCCCAATTCGAGACGAACTATGTAGCCAGTTCAATATGATTGCTTAGTTGTAAGGGCATGAATGTAATGGTGGATGCCGTTTGGCACAATTAATAAAATCGTACTTCTTTGACATTTATGTACTTTGCTCTACCTCGATATTCCGTACTTTACTTTCTATCTCGAGGCAGGAATTAATCCGTTGGCCATCGGCTGGGATCCCAGTTTATGGAACGGATTTGGGTGAAGACGATAGAGTTAAGATAACGAAGGGCCTTAGTCGAATCGTATTCCCCACTATCATTACTTACCCAAGAGTTGGAGGCGTCGCCGAGCGAAGTAATTTGGAGGAAGGATAGGTTAGCGTCGCATTTAATGTGCCCATAGGTCCTAGGCGGTTGGTATGTAGGGAGTCATCATTGGGTTTTCTTTTCCCATTCTTATCATCCTTGGGTTTACTTTCCTTTCACCAATTTGAAATCTTCTGCATATACACTGCTGCAACTTTGCGTTCGTTTGTGAATCGTTCTTCTAGACGTTTGTTCAGTTTTCAGTTTCGTAGGTAATCTCTATTTCCCTTGTAAATGTGTTGAATCTTTACTATCGGCCTTTTTCCGGCCATGGGAAGTTATGGGGCGAGGGTAGGTCTAGGGCTTACTAGGCCCGAGTGGTTTTTGCCCGGGTTTGGTGGTTTTGTCTTTTTACCCGTTTGGTGTGCGGCTTGGGGTTGATACTCGCTCTCTTCCCTCCCTCTGATCTATTTATAGAATGACGAGAGGTGAGGAAGAAACTTCCACGGTCGAGCCGAGGTTGTAGACGGGCTGTAGCGAGGGCCTTGGTCTGTGAAGCCATATCATCTCGTCACGACAATGGAGGGAATTGAGAACCTCTTGTGAGATCCTAGATGACATTGACTTGAAGTTAATGGAAGCGGATTAGTCCCACTCTGGGTAGAACACAATCTTTGTGTTTTGCAGGAAGCAACTTACGGCTTGACCTTCTTTCAGTGCAGCCCTTGTTAAGCGAGTTTTTGCACTTTACTAGGGCCTTGTGACCACTGTTCATCCCAACATAATCCAGTTCTATTCGGATCACGGTCTGAACTTCTTATACCCATTTCGACCTTTCATTGGTGAGATTTTAACATTCTTTGATATTAAGGCGAGGGGGCCAGATATCTATGTCGATCTTGGATTCCTGGTTGCATTTCGTGAATGGACTCCCCGACTCTCCTAAAACAGAGGCCATGGATGTTATTCTAGTAAGGGGGCCTTGGGATGAGACTCTGGGCTCTCCTGGCCTACCGTTCGATATTAATCGGTCGAAATCCTTCCCAGGTGTGTGTAGGAACTAGGGAGTGGGCCAAGCTTAGATACATGGATATACACATATGACTTTACTCGCGGCCCGATTGTGGATTATTAGTGCGAGGAAAAAGCCCAGGCTGATTGATACGATGGGTAAGGCGATCCTCGAGAAGATTCAAAAAAGGCGTTGGAACTGAGCAGGGGAGCGCCTTTGTGAGATTCTTCTGACTTTAAAGAACCTTGTGATTCGTTTTATGCAGTAGGTGTTGAATCGACAAGAACATAACTAGGATTCCTACTGCGCGTGGCAAAGCTCTTTGCCGGTATAGTGGCTTCAGGGTCGAACCACGGGGATGGGTTTTCTTCGCGCGATTGATTCTGATGAGGTTCAAAAATGGTGAATTTCAATTTGGATTATGGGGTGGTGATAAAAACAGTGGATTTTGGTGAAAAACAGTGGAGGTTGATAGTGTGCAAATTAAAATTAAAATGAAGAAAAATAAGAAAAAGAAATCATGAAGTCTCGAGTCCAGCACAGGTTAGGAGTTTTTAGGAATGACCAACATGTCCTCATGTCTTTTTCCTAGCATTGGGGAGGATGACCTATAGTCATTTCCCGAATCAGATCTTCATTTAGCTTTAAAACCTAAACCCTAAAAGTTTTCCTCTTGAAAGATGGAGTTTGATTAGGCATAAATTTCCCTAACAGTGAAAACATATCTCAAAAACCCTACCCTACAATAACTAATAGGAAACAACTAACTAGGCATCAGTGGATCTAGTAAGTATCCCATAGACAACTTGCCCGATACACACATTACGGAGGCATGCTTAAGAGATTTTAACCTATTGTGAGAAGCAGGAACGTGAACAACCATAAACGCTCACATGAAGCGAAACGATTGGTTTTACCTCGAAACTAGCACCAGTGGCCTTCACTTCAGGATGGGGAGAGTTTAGCCAAGCATCCTTTGATTTGTCATCATCAAAGGGTGTTTGGCTTGTGCGAAAAAATGGAAGAAAATGAAAGAAAGTGGAGAAAGGAGGCGGCAAAGCGCGCCCAGCGTATTGCCAGCGTGAAGTGATTGATACCAAGTTTACGGTGAGGCTTATATAAATTATATGGGTGTAGTAAGGAAATTACAAAAAACAAAATCGGAAGGCTATTCTGAGGGTAAATTGGAAAAATAAACCAAAAACAAATGCAAGCGGGGCCTGACGTAAAGCGGGAGGCAGGCGGCGGGATGAGCAGGTGGTGCGGAGAGGTGAAGTGAGTGTTGCGAGGATGCAAATTGCAATGCTCATTTTTCTTCACTTTTGCTCTTCTTTCGATGCAGGATACGATTTGCAGCGATGAGTTTATTTCGAATTCTTAGGTGCTTGGATCGACTCAACAATTTTGGCATAATTAGCTCACAAAAACTGCAAAATTTGCCACAAAGTCACGATTCGTAGAATAGCGAGGACCTTAATGTGCAAGTGGGTTAATTACGCGTTAGTACACAAAGTGCTCGAAAACCTTAAATAAACAAGGTTCAAAATAGCACTTTTTGGGCACTAATCACCTTGCTGATGTGAGACGGAGCCCAGCTCCCTACAGTCTTCTGATTATTCCTCGCTCGCTGCCATTAGAGATTGTGGACGGGGAACACTTCGTTACTTCTGATCTGCTAAGTTTACTCGCGGGCAGTGCGCCATCAACTGGGGACCCAGAGGCCGAAGCATTGGACCGGGAACAGGTGTCACCGGCTTTCGTCTGTACCATTGACCTCTACCCGGTAAAGTTCAACTCGACCTCACCGGGGACCCGGTCGGGACGTCAGAGTGTCAGCCACTGAGCTTCTCTACTAGGAAAGGGGCCAAGTCTTTGCCCCAAGTGTCGAATCGGAAATAAGAGGACAAACCGGGGGAAGAGTACTCCCGGTGCCCAAGTGGAAGATTTTATACCTTGGGTTCGTCCTAAACCCAGCCGGCCCTTTGCTTCAGAAGAGGAAGAAGAGGAACAAGAGATGACAGGATTACTCGATCGTTATGCCCCCAGGAAGCGAAAGCGGCAGGTGGACGCTGAGAGGGAGGCCGAACGGGCTGAAGGATCGAATCGGCTCCCCACGGGTGGGGGTTTGGAGATGCAGGCAATCGTGATTCCGGGCACCCCTGAGACGGGATCTAATGACCAGTCGGGTTCGGAGAACATCGCACGTGAGGCTGAGGAGAATTACTCTAGATTTTTGCACACTCTGAAGTCTGCCCTCGGCCGGTCAGCGCGGGCAATGCTAAACTGCGCTATCTAGCGTGAGTGGGTTCTTAGCCTGATCGGATCTGCGGCTGAGACTCTTATCCCCTCGCGACCGGCCGGCGATGGAGGAGTGATGTGGCCGGGCCGTGACATCAGGCTAAATCTGCGCCGGCCCAGGCCTTGTCCGGGGTGAATCTGCGGCCGTCGTTTAGGTGAGCCTATGCTCGGGAATGCTCACGGATCTTGTCTTGCTTGAAATTTGGGTAGGTGAAGAAGAATATTTTGTAGGTACATTCTATTGGTACTATAAAAGAGGATATTAAGTGAATAGTCGGGACGGGATGTGGGTCGCAATTGGAACTATGTCCGGTCAGTAGAAATTTGGTAAAGTAATGTCACCATAAAAGTTAAAATCATAGTTTTGTCGTTTATTAAATATGCTTCTCTATAGGCCATGCTACTATTAAATGTATGTCCTCAGAAGCAAATGAATTCATTAATCGGTTAAGGGATGCAGAGAGGCTTCAACTGTATGTTCGAATGAGGCTTCATGGGAGAGCTTGGAGCGCCTCTTTGAAATAGAGCCCCGGTATTGCTTAAATGGCCCCGGGGAGGCTGGGGCGGCTAAGAGTCGCGAATAAGGCGGCTCGGCGGAGCGGAGAAGGATCTTGCGCACGACACGAAGCCCGGTGATGGCGCGGTTGGGCGAAATGACGGGCGGTGCGTCGTAGGTGGAGTTGGAACTAACCGGTCAATCGCCTTAGTTGCATCGAAAGTGGTAATTTGAAGGCTAGTCTGAACTTAACTTCATTAAGCCCAGGCCTTGGGCGCTTCCTGAAGGAGGCATGCGGAAGAGCGGAGGAAGAGAATGGGTTTGCCTAGCAGATGAAGCTATTTGTCTCTGCTCATGGAGCTGGGGGCCATCAAAGAGGACTTCGCGGCTTTCCGGGATAAGAGTTTCGCAAAGAAGTCGGCACTGGAGGCAGAATTTGATGCGAGCAGCGATGTGATTTTCAACTATGGCTAAGGCTACTGTGCTTTTACACACGATATACGTGGGAGCAAGCCCATGATCCCAGCCAGGATGCCAGACACATAAGCTCCTTTGACTCGAAATTTTTTGTAGTCTCGATGCCCCCGAGGCTCTTCTAATACATTTTGTCCCTCACGAGCTGTCGAGACTCACGGAGAAGATTTTCCGGCCCGAGGCCTCCATTTATTAAGGGAGGAGTAGATATTCCATCGGGGCCCCCGGCTAGGCCGGATAAGGCTATTGAGGGCTAGGGCTTGAAATTGTCATTCTCTCATCGAACGTACTCTCTTTGCGAGACAATTTTTTCTTTGTTTTTTTTTGTACCTTGACATTTTGAAAGGCATTTTATCTTCCTCTTTTTGGAGAAATACTTTCTTTAGTTTAGCTTAGTAGAGTTATAATTATCTCGATCAAATGCAGGATATCTCGATGCAATGTGCCGGGATTTTATGCTAAGGTTGAGTGCTATCATCCAGAGTGCATTGGCGGAGTCGAATAACACTTACCTATAATAGTGGGATAGTCTTGCAGTGCTGCGCCATTCGAACTCTCATATAGACTAGCAAGATATTAGTATGTTGGTAGGATGAGTCATTTCCGGCATCGCATCCACAGTGCTTTAGGTTGACCGATTAGATATTATCTAAGCGTAGAATGAATCATTTTTCACCACCGAACTTTAGTTTGACCAATTGGATGTTATCTAGCAAAGTGGGCGGTCATTTTACGCGCCATCCCCACGGGCTTTAGTTTGACAGTTAGGTGTTACCTCCCGCTAAGCGACGGAGTCATTTGCGCCACCGAGGCTTGATTTGATCAATTAGATTTGTCTAAGCGAAGGCCGGGCGTCATTTCTCACATACCGGGCTTTAGTTTGATCAGTTAGATTCGACTTGCGAGCAAGCGGTCATTCTGTAGCGCCACTTGGGCCCCGAGCATCAGTTAGGTGTTATCTAATTGAGGCAGGCGGTCATTTCTGCGCCACCGGAACTTCCAGCTTGATCGGTTATGTGTTATCTAAGCGAGTCGAGCGAGTCATTTACTGCGCCATCCAGGGGTTAACCCGGTCGATTAGATTTGTCCTAGCGGTAAGGCGATCATTCTGCGCCACTCGGGCTTTAGCTTGATCAGTTAGATTTGTCTAACTAAGCCGGGCAGGTCATTTTCTACGCCACTCGAGCTTTAGTTTGATCCTGCAAGAAGTGAAAAATGGACAACATATGCGTTGATATTGAATCATTCTTTATTGATAATACCTCTTAAGATGCGTAGCGTTCCACATTCTAGGTACAGGGGTCCTATCAAGTTTATCTAAAGCATAAGCCCCGGATTCTCGGCGTGTGTTACAAGATATGGTCCTTCCCAGTTTGGTTGGAACTTTCCTGCAATTGGGTCAGCCTTATTCTCAAATACCTTTCTTAGGACCGGGGTCCACAGTTTGGAGCGTTCGAGCTTATTTTGTTTGTTGTAAGAACTTTCAATCGGCCATTTGGTGGGGCCATTATCGCAATTCTTCTTGACTCTCGCAATTCATGATTAAGTCAGATCCTTGACCATTAACTCTGCATTTACTGTTCGAGATGCTTGCCTTGATAGTTGGCATACCAATTTGTAGGGATTATAGGCTTCCATCCGTAAGTAATTGCCGAATGGAATATCACAGGATTTAGTTTTGCGGGGCGGTGGATTACATGGCCAGAATACCCGGGGTGTTCATCCACCCATTTGCCCTTAGCTGAATCCAACCGTTTCTTCAGGGTTGTCAATAGGGTTTTGTTTGAGGCCTCTGCCAGACCATTGCTCTGCGAGTAACGCGGGGTAGAGTATAGATTTTTTTATCTTGACTCGACAAAGTTTCGATAGACCTTCTTTGTTGAATTGGGGCGGGTGTCGGACCTGATTGATGCAGGGATGCCAGACATACAATATTCTTCTAGATAAACCGAGTGACATCCCTATCTTTGATTGAGGAGAATGCTTGACCATGTCCATTCTTGCAAATAGTCGGTGTACGATAATAACTTCTTTTGGGAAGTACAGAGGCGAGTAGGCGGTGAATCAGGCTATATGATCCCCATTAGGAAAGGGCGAGGCTCGAAATAAGTCGAGATCTTGCATTGGTGATTTCAGGACGGGAGCAAGTCGCTAGCAGTTGTCACACTTTCGAGTATAATTGGCGGCATCAACTCTCATGCTTGGCCAATAGTACCCTTGAGTATGGGCCCGATGGGCCAAAGTTTTGCCGCCAGGATGATTTCCACATATTCCTTCATCTGGCCTCATTATAACGCGCTGTGGCTCTACTCGGGCGTCGGGCATTTCGAGATCTGAGGCCACCCGAGGATTGTTTGAATGGTGCTCATGCGACGAGGAAGATCTAGGCGCGTTTAGTTGAGTATGTGGGTCTTGTCTACTTTCCATTGGGAGTTGTCCTATGTAGGTCTGATGTAATGGGGTCCATCCGGGGAAGGGAGGTCCTTGTCCATGATTTACTTGCGGGGGATGCAATTATGGCTGGTGATAGTAGATAGGCAAAAATAGTTTGATGATTGGTGAGAAGCATTCACATAAAGCGAAAGTGTTTGCCTTTTCGATTTAGAGTCCTTGAGGATATGCTCCCGGCTTCTAAGTGGAAGGCTATGTGGCATTTCACTCGGGAGACGTATTTCACCATTCGAGGGTCTCGGGATTCGAATTCTTCGTTAACTTGCCCGACCACCAATTTGGAATCACTTTGGATTAGGAGTTTGCGGCGACGAGACGGTGCTGGATTCGAGCGGTGCAGGATGGCCTCATACTCGACTCGTTGTTAGAGCCTTGAACGAGCGGATTGCTGTTCGATCTTATCCATGGTCTGGAATCATTTGGCTATAAGCCCAATGCTGCATCGGTTGTCAGACGCCCCTTGATATTAAGAGTCCTGTCCTAAGTTGTCGGGGCGCATTTAGATGGGGAGTTCCGCTATGGAAGTCAACGACCTGCTCCCTTTTGAAGAGCCTTGGCTTGTATTGGATGTCGTGCCAGCAGTTTAATTGCCGGCGCGAGCCATTCTTCTAGATCGTCGGGCATATGTGTGGTGCTCCAGAGGGGAGTCGGTTCTGTGATGGGATACTGGCGGGGCGGGAGTTTCTTGGCTACTATCCCAGGGCCCAGGCGCTGCTCAGATGGTATGCACAGTCTCTGCATCGACTAGGGATTTGCTGACGAAGAACATAGGCCTTTGTTTCCCATCTTCATTCTCTTTGAACAATGCGGCACTCATTGCTGTTTCTGAGACGGCTAAGTAGATGAAGAGAGTCTTCAGATGTAGGGACTTGAATCGGGAGTTCGATTAAATATTGCTTGATGCGAATAAAGCTTGATCATTCTTCATTCCATCAGGGCCGACTAGCTCCCCTTAGGGTTGCAAAAAATGGCTTTGCGGTGCAAATGCAAAATATGTGATCCCAGGCGGCTAATCGACCCATTACAGATCATTGTGCACATTTTCAGAGCTCGGGGCTGGAGACTCTAGAATGGCTTTAAGGCCCCAGGAGAGGTTAGCCTCGATCCCTAGAGTCATCATGAATCCCGAGGCAGAGCCCGGCTGCTTGACCACGAATGCACATTCGGCGGGATTGAGTTTTCATACCATGAGTCTGAGGAGTCGAATGCACATTGCGAATCTGCGGCGCCGGTGGTAGCTCAGTAGTTTTATCGACATATCATCTATACCTTATGCTTCCATAGTTTTCTGGCGTTAATTTGAAACATCTTAATTTACCAGTCTCGATAGGTAGCCTGAGCATTCTTTAACTTGAATGGCATTACGTTGTAGCGAGGATGGCGGGTGAGGGTGATGAAAGACGTTTCTACGCATCGGTGGGTACATGGGATCGATGGTAATGGAGAATCTCGTCCCCAGAATGATAACATGCCATGCCTAGCCGTCACGTTGACAATCCTAATCAATGCGGGGGTAAAGGGGAAGAGTATCTTTAGGACACGCGTCGTTATGATCTACGTGTAGTCTCACCTTTATACCTGCCACTTTCCTCAACTTTCTTCGAAACTATACGCTAGCGGCCATTCGGGTTACTTCACTTCTCGATAAAACTAGCCTTCAATAGGTTATCTACCTCGGCTTGGATGATCTGATGGCGATGCGGGTGGAGCCAGCCAGTACTCTTTCTGGCAGAACAGGTCTGGCGAATGGGAGGGCGTTCAGCTTATGGGATGTCCACGGGAAGCATCACTGTCATGTTGAATGGACCCAGCGAATCACGTCGGCGTTAGGCTTTAGTACTTCTTACCCAAGCCCAGGCCTTTTCTTCCGCATGATTAGGAGGGAACTAACATAGGTGCATCTTCCAGGTTTATGAGCATGGATTGCAGGGGATCTACAACCAATTGTTCCCTGTCTTTTGAAGTGGCCCGGACAGTAGACCTTAATTGCTATGACTAGGTGTGAGTTTCGGAGGGCGAGCTATCGGGGCCTTTACCCTTTTCTCGCTTGTGAATTGACAGGATGATAGCAGCGAAGCGGCTAATTAGCTACCTTGATCCAACTTGCGGTGGAGTGAGATAGCCCGATAGTTTGGTGGTAGGTTGAGGGGATTGCTTTCATGGCATGTAGTTAGGTTCGACCTACGATAGCATTGTATGGGCCCAAATCTTCAACCACTAAAAATAGCACTTGTTGAGTTACTAGTCCTGCCTTGATAGAGAGAGCAATATCACCCACCGTTAGTGTGGTGGATCCGATGAATCGAACGAGACTCTGCCGAATGAGATGACTAAAGCGGGACTTTCATCACGCATAAAGGCTAGGATTTATGTGACCTCAGCCAGCGGCGCCGGATCGACAGGACCACTGTGAACGCCAGGAATTGTTAATGCACAAGGTGAGCATAAGTGCATCATAATGGGGAGTGATGACCGGGTCGGGTTTATAGGAGGAAAGGATATGGGGTCATCGATCTGTTTGAGCTAGCTATGTTGCTTTCTCCTAGGGCCGCGATGGTATTGTTAAGCTCGGCGAGGCCGCACGGGCATTTTCGTCTATGCTTCTTGGAGCTGAGTATTGATAATCAATCGGGCCTCCTGATACAAAGTTGATGGTAGGTCGGGGCTCGGCGGATGCTCGATGCGCGTGATAGCTGCATGCATTGCGGGCGGTTCTGCCGGTTCCGTAGGCGGCTCTGAATAGACATACGAGTGCGTTGCGGATTAATATTTCTACCAAGAACTTCAGGCCTTGGCAATGATTTGTTTCATGGCTGTGGTCTCTGTGATAGTCACACCTCAGCGACCGGTTGCGTTGGTCCGGACTTGCCCGCATGGGTGGGGGCTATTTAAACTCGGGGTGATCCCGGATGAGGGGGAGCAACCGGTCGTAGGAGATGTTAAGAGGGGTGAATTGGGGAAGATCTCTTTTCTTTTCTCTTCATTCTTAGGGGTGCTTTAGCCGTGCTGGCTTCCTTTTTGTTCGGTGACTCTTTAGAGGCAACTTTGGCCGCTGCGGCGATTATCATTACTATTTGTGAGGCGGCCCGAATATTATCCTCCATAGTGGAATATTTATACGCCTTGCAAATCTGATTCTTCCATGGTTGCAAGTGGATTAAGGGAAAGGGACTGGAAGAAAGGAGTAGTCGGCCCAAAGCTTCTTTGGAAGTTCTGTAAGATTGCATCCATATTGTAAGTATCAATTTGTTGGACTGACTTGCCCCGAATCTCGGTGAAATCTGATGGGCTAAATGTCTCCCTTGAAGATGGATTAGAGCAAGGCCCGATGTTTCCTTTACGTGATACGAAGATCTTGCGAGATAATCCTGACCCATAATTCACCGAATGAGTTTAGAGATCCTCTTGGAAGTTTGTGGAACCAGGCCAGAGCGAGACCTTTCAGGCTAGCCGGGAATACCTTACATAGAAGCTGATCGTTCCGGCGTTAAGGATCATTGCGGTTAAAGAGTGTAACATATGCTCATATGGATCAAAGGAGCCGTCGGCGTGCATAGCAAAGCGAGGCGGAATGACAAATCAGGAGGCTCGTAATCAGATCTTGGTTAAAAGGAGAGGATAACATGTCGTGGGATCTCGGATAGGGGATAAAATCTTGCATGTGAGGTGGGAGCGCCCAGTGGGTGTGATCGGAGTAAATTACGGGGCTATACCCCGGCCCAGGGTAGATGTATGTTCGGGACGGTCAGAAAGGTGTCCCTGCTTTGGCGCCTCTTCGCATGCGTGTGGCGCCACCACTAATATTACTATTCAGGCTGGCGAGGGAAGTCTCTTTGCCGGACTCGGCTAGCATTGTTTCTGGGGTGGTGGTGGCGAAGTGGAGAGGCCCAATGCGAAGAGAACTCGTCATGTAGAATGATCAGCGTAATTGGTGAGATGGGCCTCTGCCCCTTATTTTTCCGGGTTATGGAGTGCAGGTTGGCGACACCTTGTGGGTTCGGCAGTTGGTTTTCAAGCGGTCGTAGCATTAGTTCTCCCCATTGTGGTGGTTCATGCATTCATGGGTGAGCAGCGTGCGGCGCATATGTGGCACTCAAATCTCACGGCACGATTGAGAGCCGGAAGAGGTGGGTTGTTGACGATTCATTTGTTGATTTCAATCAAATCGCGTCAGATGACGAAACTCAAATAGATGAGATCTTAGATGTCAATCGTGAGACTCTCTGACGTGCATCGAGTTGAGCGTATTTCTGTTATGTTGTGGGGCGACGCCGATTGGCGTTCATGAGTCATTCTCGTTCTTTGGATGCCGGGACGCGAAGTTTGGCTCAATCAGTCGGGCGACGGAGATCTGTTATTCTTCGATGGCACGAGTTCGGATGACAAAAACTCAGAGGAGCGATAAAAAAGGAGCTTTGGAAGTATATATATGACATTTATTAAATCTTCTTCAAGAAGGAAGAGATAACATAGGATGAGATGATGACTATTCTTGATGGAGCAGAAGAAAACATCTTCATGCAGAACTAGTCTTCTTTAAAAGTGGATGGAAGTATTTATATGTCATGTCAGTGAAACTAGTTATTTATGTTTGAATCAGACTCTTCTTGGATCTGAGTTAAATGTGTAGCGTTATTCACACCTTGATAGAAACATTGGAGGCGATAAAAATTTCTGGGTTACATATCAAGGAAGCGACAGCGGATATCATTGGGGAGGTGATGTATTCAGATATTAAGACTTTAAACTGAGATGTGAGGTCTGGAGATGGGACAGACCTTCAGACTGACAGATTGTGATGATGATTATCAAGATTTCTTGACTCAAGGCGGGATGAGAGTGTGTTTATAGTCTTTGTTTGTTTATAGTAAAAGTGTTAGTTTCTCTAATATTGGTTGATTATAAAGTTTATTCTATGTTGAAGGAGATTCAAAGCTCAAACATATTAACAACTTTTCAAATGATAACTATTTAAATTATGCTTAGTTTTCAATTTTTTATAAAACTCATATTCCTTTCAGATCTTATTTCAATAATTAATTATTTATTATTATTTTTACTCTTATTCTAAACTAAATCATTTACTATAAAGAAATACTATCGGTAATATTTTATAAATTATATTATTACCTAATAATTGTTGAAATCTTATTACCTAACAATTATCATACTTGACAACAAGTATTATTAACATATCTTATATCCTATAATTACTCAATAATTACCCTAATCATATTCCTTTCTAAATAAATTCTCAAATCTTAATAAAACATTTACTTGCCAAAATACATATACCTTTAAATACTTATCAAATACATATATTTATAAAACTTTAGTTTTTTCAAACCTATCATATTTGTTTATTATTATATTCTTTTAAAACTTATCCTCAAATATTTGTTTTTTCTAAAACAAATCTTGAATATCAACTGCTTATTCTTATTTTCTTGTTTCAAGCATACATCATGACTAAATTTCTTGATATCTTATGCATAGTTTTAAGACCTACTTTATTAAGGTTTTTAAGCCTAATAATTTTTTTTATATTTAATGATATTATTCATGACAAGAACCTTTTGACTTTTACTACATTCCCCTTTTGTCTTTTCAATTACACTCATCAAAATCATGCCAACATTCATTTTTTACTTTTCAACCTACTTTCAAGACATTACAATTCATCTCTAAAATTTCCACTTGTATCAATTTTTTTTGTTTTTCTTAATGTGGTCCCCTACTTTCTTTCTTTTTTTATTATGTTTTTTTGTACAATAGTCCTAATGGTTCTACTTTTCATTTTTGGTACAATGATCCCTACTTATTTTTCTTTGACGTTCTCAAACTAAAAACTACGGTTACTATTTTTTTCTTTTCATTCACAATCTCATAACTTACAAAGATTTCCTACTTTTTTTTTAACTTTTTAATTCTCTTACTCAAATCAGATTCTATCATTCCTGACCCTTATTTTATTTTATTTTTTTAAAGAAAAAAAAAAGTGTAATTTAAATCTAACTTCTTTAGGGTTGATATAAACTTAAAAAATTAAAAGAATCATATAAAAGAACTCTAGAAAATAATAAGGAAAGATCTTACTTTGAACTACTTCTTCAATCTTAGATTTGACATTCTAAGTTTTAGGATTCTACGAGCAAGCTTCGGCTCATAGAAGAATAAAGCAATATCTCATTCTTTTTTATTCACTATAATAAGGTGTAGGAAAAATCTTGCATTTGAAATCAGTGCTTCAGGCCCTGGGTCAATGACTTAGGTTTTCCGTAGTTCTACCATCAAGAGAGAGGCTATACGAAACGAAAAGGGTTTATTAATATTTTTATTTTATTTATACTTAGAGTTCCTTAGGAGAATTACTCACAGTACATTTCCTCTGGATTTAAAAGAATTATTTTATTTATTTGCTTTTCCTTAAAAATACGGGTATCACAAATGAGTATCGGAGTGAATCTACAATCCGTGTGAGGGTTTGTTACGATTTGACCTATAGGAGGTGTTATCACGAGAGCGTTGTGTATGCGCATGTGGGCATTTATCACATTCCACATCAGATATGGGAGAAAGTTCATGACACTATATAAATATGAACTACTCTCAATCTAACAAACACGTTTTAAAGTCATGAAGGTCCTTTAGGTCCAAAACGAATAATATTTACATGGTTATGAAGGAATATGTAGCCCGATCTCGAGAGGGTGTATATGAATGCGATGTAGCAGTAGGATCGCATATGTGCACCAAGGCTTCGTAATTAGTTGAGTGCATAGTAGTATTTTTTGAAAGTTTTTAAGAGTTAAATTGTAAAGATTTTCAAGAATTGTGGCATTGTAAAACGAAAAAAATATTATTAATGCATAAATTTTCAAAAATTGCAAAAAGGATAATAATAATAATAAATTGCAAATAGTTCGAGGAAGCCCTAAAAAATTCTCTAGATCTCGAATGGCCAAAGCAATTTGTCGTTAAATTTGTCTCGTGAAATCTAGTGACCCCGGAAAAGTTTTGTCGGGTCACGAGACAAGCGAAATATTTTCACGATTTTGGGTGATAAGCGTGATGACTTCGGGGCGGATTTCGAATCTCGAAAGTCGAAGAAATGGCAGGCTAAGTTCATTAAAATAAATTGAGCTGTAAAGAAATAAATTGTTTCGAGCGAACGGACCGAATGAGGCAATATAGGCCATATATTCAAATAATAGCCAAAATAGAAAAAAAAAAAGTCAAAAAGTGAGATAAGAGAGAAACGGACGTGGAGGGAGAACATAAAGTGAGCGTTAAGGAGAGAGAGAGAAACTTCTCTCTAAGATCACATGGAAATCGAGATCGTAGGTTTTAAATCATTTGAAGAGCAAAGTCGATCCAGCGGCGAGGGTGCGCGTGGGTACGAAATCTTAGCGTTTCGTCAAACTCCAAGAGGTAGGAAATTTTCCTACTTGTTATTTCTATCCTAAAGGTTATTTAATGGCTTGGGATTTGCTTAGAGTCATGAAGTAGTATGAATTTTAGTCAAATTTTTGGATTGAGTTTAGGAATTTTGGACTATTTTCGAACAATCGGGTTGAATTTTTGGGGTATTTTCGAACAATCGGAGTTGAATTTTTGGGATTATTTTGGGATGAATCGGACAGGATTTTCAAAAGCTGTTTTTAGGCGATCTCGGGGCATGTTGAGGTTTAGTTTTGATCCACGGGGTGATGTTTTTGAGGTTTTATTTTCCATCTAGGAGTTGTTTGGTCTTGGTTGAGCCTTATGGGCTGTTTGGATGGGTTTAGAGAACCGGAGAAGCGCGTTTTTAAGGTTCGCGTATGTCATTATTCATGTGAAGCCTTCAACTTTGGATGACTATAACTTTTTCGTCCGAACTCCGATTCGGGTGTTCTTGGACTCTACGAAAAGCCCCTTTAGTCTATAATCTGGCCAAGTGTGCAAGTTGCTTGGTTGTGATGATGCGTGTGGTCTAATTACATTGAATGTGTAGGGTAAAACCGGAGACGGAGAAATTGTGAAGTCGTGCTCGATTATTGTAAGCAGAAAGGTGAGTGTTCTAAACTTTATTTTTCAATACTAATGTATTGTTTATAAATCATTTTATGATTTGTATGTTATGATTTTAATTATTAAACCATATTTTAAAAAGCTTATGGTTTGATTTGTTAAACCATTTTTTATAAAAAGCGAAGCAATATGCTTTGATAAGCAAACGGAAGGCAAGCAAGCGAGCAAGCAAAAATTATATTTTATAAGTCAGGCCTTAAAAAATCCATAGTTTTAAGCAAGCATTCTTAGGTGAAGGTATTCCATCGTGCATGGGGAAGTTAAAGACATGATTGCATTTCATTTTATATTTGCTGGTCGACAAACTTCAGCTCATGGTATGGCATATTAGAGGAGGGCCAGAGTGACGCATCTTTGGAGTATATAGGGTTAGCGTGCTGGCTTATTATGTGGTGATGGAGACATTCCACCATATTGCGAAACGGGTGATGTGGACACGAGGTCCTTCCAGGCGCGATAGAACCACGAGGTTTCCCATGTTACTAGGGTACAACAAGCAGAAAGGCCTCAGTGGTTGATCATTATATTTATAAGCATTTTACATACGACAAGGCTTCGACCAGCGATAAGCGAAAACAGCATTTTACTAAAGTTTTAGAAACTTTTATATAATAGATTTCTAAGTGTTTTATAAAGACTCCATTTCTGAATTTAAGAACATTGAGAATAATATTCGCATAGATTTCACTAGCTCACACGGCTATTGTGCCTCTTTTAGTATCTTCAGTACATGTATGTCGGACAACTGCAGGACATATCGAAGTCCTCTGATTTATAAGTTATATGTATTGTATTTACTCACTCTTGTATATATTTATGCAAAAAGAAAATGTAACTAAATTTTGTTAGAAAATACTTTGAACTTGTATAGTTAGTGCATATGTATGTACATAGTTTTGTTTTATGAAAATGTGATGAGCTTGAGGCTCTTTTGAAGAAGTGTTGTTAGTTTGCCATATTTTAGAAGTGTAAATTGTATTCTGAGTTTTGGGACATGTCCTATATGTAGCTATTATGCTGCCGAAAATTTATAAAATCACAAGTGTAGAAAAGAAAAAATTTTATCCAGGTTTTTAGCAAGCAACACGACTTAGCTTCACATGATTCTCTAGTCGTTGGAAGTTTTACGTGGGGTTTTTAGGCATCGCTGTTTGATATAGACTAAAAACCCCTCAGAAATTCACATAGTTATAGAGCCTTACATTTCATCTTGCATCTGTGTCACTTTGGATAAATTTGTTATAAATATTTCTTCGAGTTCATGATTTAAAAATAGAGGGTCTAGTCTATGACCTTTGCCAAGTCTGCAATTAAATACAGTAGTAAAATCTAAATGTAAGTCCGAGTGTCATTCCATAGAGATTGAGTACGAATTAAGATCAACTACTGACGCTACTAAACTTCCATGCTATTTGGACTAAAGACTCGAAATGAAAGTTGTATCTAAAAATAAGGTTCGGACTATTAACTACTTTTAACTAATTTAAAACAAATTAAATGACTAAAAATAAATCGTAAGTAAAATATTGGACTGAATCAGTTTCCTGTGAGAAACGAAAACTATCAGTGAATTACAATGAAACAGTCAATTCCTACACTAAAATACATTGCTCTGTTTTTGGATGGATGCAGTGCATCCGAGATTTCCTAAATTTTGGAATTGGATTTCTCCATATTCCTTTGGTTGGATAACCTTGCTTCTCTCAAAGATAAAGATCAAACCAGCTACTTGTATTCCCGATCACTCTTGCGAGATGCGGGTATTTTTCTTCTTTCGATACTTCACACCCATTTCTTGTTGACATCGGACCTTTGCATTTCCTTCTCGGGATTTTATAAAGTTTTCTACCATAAAGGTAGCTCAGCCTCCAGATCTATTGGGTCGTTCTTTTCCCTTGATTAGATCTCAACTAACATGGGGTTAAGAACTTGCCTTTAGATTGAGGTGAACTCTTTGATCATTTATATTGTTAAATACTCCCCTCCAACTTCAATTATGAGCGGAATAGGATTTATCAAAATGAGCGCTCAAAGCTCGGCGGATCAAATCAATGTTGATCCTAGCATACCCGAATGCTCGGCTCTCCAAGAATCTCGTCTACGTGTCCGCGCGGTGGCATCCACGGATATCCAGGCGAGATACATTCTCAGGCGGTATTCGGTACTACTATTGGGAACTTATCAATTCAAACGACACCAAATAAGTAAATCCGGGCAAAATAAGTATTCCAAATTTATGCAAGAAAGACAATAACTAAATGTAAGTCAAATCCAGCAGAGTTGTGCTCCGATTACTGCATTGCGAATTAAGAAATAGAGTATCGATCACATACAACCATTGTAATTGCAATAAAACTGAGAAGAAATGAATTCAAGAAATTTGTCTAGATTTCATAAATTTTTAGGCAGTAATTTTAAGAAGAAAATAGCAGAAATAAAACTACAACTCCACTCGTTTCTGCACAGTTCACAGATTCAAATCCAGAAAAGAAATTAACTAAAAAAATTTAAAATAAAAAAATAAAAATATACTCTAAACTATACACTGAGTTCCTCTCCTTTCCCTTTTAAGGTAGTGAAAGACGAGAAGACTACTTTACTATTCTAAAAGCGTCTATTTATCTTGTCAAAGGGGTGGGCGATTCCTTTAAAAGCTCGAATGGAATCCCCAAAGCGAGGCCCGGCTCATTGTCACATGTCGCGACCTCAGCAGTGTTGCGACATGAATTTCCATGATTACTCTGGATTACGATCGTGACCCGTGTTGTTTACCATTTGCGACGATTTTCTTGGCTTGCTTGGATCGTAATTACGTGACATCGTTTGTAGTCGTGACCTTGTTTGCTCAGTGTTTCTCCAGAGTTGATGTCGCGACCACAGTTTCCTCTCGTGACGTCGTTGTCTTTCTCTTCTTCTGGCTTCTGAGTTGCGACAGCAGCTTTTAGGTTGTGACCATCTTTCCATTTATAGGATGACTCCATGTTGTGACCTTGATTTCTTAGTCGCGATTGTGTTTAGTGGTCTTACGCCTTCACGAGGTTTCCATTTGATATCGCGACTCAGTGATATTCGCGACCTCTTTCAACGCCCATTTCTTTTCTTATGGTCGCAACCTCAGTTCTTTGTTGCAACTAATTTTCTCCTTCTCATCTTTATTCTGGGTGACCTCGGTGATATCCACGACATCTTTCTTTTCTTTCGGCTCTTCTTAGGTCGCGACCTTAGTGAGTGGTAGGCACTTGTTGTAGTCCCTTGATTAATAAATGGATTGCGACTTGATCTTCTATCGGGGACTGCAGTTCCGTTTTTATGTCTCGTGACCTCATTGTATGTCGCGACCTCAAATGGTGCCTTTCATTTAAAAACTAGTTTGCAGCCGTTCTCTTGCAGACCTCTTTTGTGGCTTCGTGGCGGATCCGCATTCGCAACATCAAAGTGATATCGCGACCTGGAGTTATATTAAATTGGCGTCGCGACATCACATCGATTGATGTGCGACATGCATTCTTCTTTTGAATAAAATTCCTTTAGTCACCGACCACATTTCCTTTATGCATGACCTCTTTCTTTAAGTCACGACCGCGGTAAGGTCTTATTTCTTCCTCAAAGTTTATTTTGGTGATGTCGTGACTTGAAATATTTGTTTCAACTAAGCTTCTGCCTCCTTTGACTAGATTTTTAGTTGCGACTTGGTCACCTTGTAAATTTGGTCTAATGCAAGTTTCTCTTTGAGATTTTAGCATCTGCTGTATTTTCCTACAAAATTAAATTTGAGTAAAATATCCACATTTTATGCATACAAATCAACATTTATCTTGTAATATGCTCATAAAAATGGATTAAAAATCTAATGAGTTTTGGACTCATGAATTCCCCCCCAGTTAAATTTTTGCTTATCCACAAGGAAGCAAAGAAGAAAAGAAAGAATTGTTTGTCTAAAACAAATAGAAAACTAAAAAATTTTAAGGACATTTTTGATTCATACCAGTCTTTCTTATTCACCTTCGACTAGAAATAAGAATGCAGCACCATTTTTAAATTTGATTTTGATTCGAAGAATAGAATTAGTACACTTATCACAAATTTCTTGATGAACTAATGTATTTAAACGATTTATTCAACAACTGCCCATTTACGTGTGTGTCGTGAGGTGCTTCAATCTTATCTTCGAGTTGAATTTAGTTAATCTTAACGAGGATTTTTCTTGAATTTGTTTGTCAAAGTCATAGGCTTATTTTCATATTAATCTCAGTAATGTAGCAGAGTAAATTCAACCTTGAATCGATGAGGTCTTTTAGGCTTGTAATGTTAGGCTTAGGTAGTGGGTAGATAATGGAAAAATTTTGAAGTTCGAATCACGGTTCCACTTTTCTCTGTGCTTGTGCCTTGACTTTCACCCTTTTTATTCTTTGTACTTGTTGATTCTCCTGATCTGCTTTGATTCATCTTTTTGAATTCTTTTTATGGAATTTTAATTTCCATATCGCTGTTCGAACCAGTTCCTTTGTTCTTGAACTCTTTTATATTTTTCTAAGGTTGAGAATAGTGCAATGTTTTGTCTTCTTAGGCTTTGTATCACTCTTAAGAACTTTGGGCTAGCAACTCCATACAGTTAGTATTAGGGTACTAGAGTGTTAAAACACCCCTCTGAGCTTAATTATTCAGAAGCTAGGCCACAAGACAAAACTTATTCCCTTTTCATAATTTACCTTCTTTACTTCTTCTCCTCATACCTCGTAACATTTGAAATATTTTCCCCCAAACTTATTTCTTCCTTTATAGTGGACTTTTACGGTGGAAATTTGGATAATGTGGGCTCTTCTTTGTAGGTTTATTACGAGAATGGAATTTAGGTTTTGATTCTTCATTTATTGAAGAAATAAGGCTTATTTGGCTCAAATCAAGGAAATAGAGGATATGCTTTAGCATATATTGAGGGTAGGCTTAGAAAAGCTCAAACTGCCAAGAATGGCATCTATCACTTCTTGTTGGCTATTTTTACCTAAGATTTCGCCTCAATCAATAATCTAACAAGTTCTAGGACTATTGACTCTCAATCCTGAATTTCCTAGAAGATGTTCTAATTCCTTTCAAAGAAGTTTCTTGAGTTTTGTTGACCCCGAGTGTATTATTTCTTGAAGACTTGTACTTATTCATACTTCGTTATTTCAACCAAGTATTTTGTTCCATCAGCAATAACCATTTTTCCAATTTTTGCAATCTAAACTGACTTTAAACAATGCAGTTTGCAACTCCTAATTTCCAGTTTACTAATCTAAGCCCTTCTTTTCTTTGTGATTTGTTCTTGAAAGAGCAAATTGTTTATTTGATCCTTGCACGAGACAAAGGCACTTATTCTTTTCATCTTTAAGCGAGAAAATGACACAAACCTGAAATTTCACAATATCATTTGTGAACTCAAAAACAACTAATTTGTAAGTCGGCGAGAATTTTATTGAATATCAGAAACATTTCGATATTGTACAATGCCTTTCTTACAATTAAGACTATAACTAAATTAGAGAAAAACTCTCCATTTCTTGATCTAAAACTCCTTATCTTCCCTCTGAAGGTTGTAGCTTCTGCTTCATTTGGTTCACCAGACCTTGAGCTCGCGCAGGAGTGATTCGGCCGTGAACAAGGTAGTTCAACAAATTAGCGCCCTTCCTTCCTTTTTCTTTGGAGCTTCTCTGGTTGATGGGTTCTAATTAACACTTCTTCCAATTCCCTTCCCATCAACCACTCTCTTGATTACACAACGTTTTATGGAATAATGAATGGAAATGGTTTGTTTTCCAACTCTATTCATTCCATAAGCTCTGTGTTTGCAGCATAGGAACTCTTCTTTTTCTCTCATTCTCATTTCTCTTCATTCTCATTGTTTATTTTTCCTTTGTTTTCCCATCCTTTTATAGTGATTTTGCGTCTCTTGGGAACTACAAGGCTATTTATTCTTTCTTTAATTTTCCGAAGAATGAATTAAATGAAGTTCTTGGATTTACATATTCTTTGCTATTTCCAACAGAGGTTTTGGGAATTTGGGTGAGAATTTTGATCGTTTTCTTGGAATTTATTAAATTCCCTCGAAGAATTATTCCCCCTTTGAAAATGAAGCGAGACAAAACCAATTAGTTTAATCGGGAACATTGGTTTTACATTTGCATTAATAACAATTTATTTCAGCTGAATGAATGATGCAGAACTAGAAGGGTTAAGATGAATTGGAACTGACTTTGAAATTGGAGTGGTCTTTTGGCTCAATTTATTTCACGTCATCAAATTTTTAGCCTCTTAATTAATGATTTTCAATGAATTTTATTTTTAATGCTCGAAAGCCCAAAATGAAAGGTTTAAAATCCCACTTTTATTGAGTTTTAGTTATTACGAGTATGACATAAGATTTTTATTCTGACTGAATTAATGATCCACGGTATGAAGAATTTTTATGTCACAACTTTCTCTTTTCTTTCCCTTGATTTATTTTAGTAGTGACCTCGAGTTTCAACATTTTGACTTTCTTTTACATTTTATTGTTTCACATCAGCATTCTTGATTTTTAACTTTTGGATTAGTGTCGCGACGAGAAATTTTTAGGTCTCCCTGAACAATCAAATTCACAACAATTTCAATTTATACAAAACCAATCAAGGCAAACACAACTCAATTCATCTTCATCATGCAAATATTCAACAAAATCATCCACCATGCATCATATTAAAAATTTAAGCACGAACAAAATAACTTTGAACTTTCAATCATGCCATATCGGAGACAAAATTTAAATAAATCAAGAAGATTATCACCTTTTTATCTACGATCTGATTTAGCAGGCTTGATTGTAGATGCTCCCCATTTTGCATAATTTTTCATTGTCTGCCAAAACTAACAAAAAATATTTACCTACTTTCTTCCTCGATAATGAATCAAATTACCACCAAGTATTAGAAATTTAAACATAAAAAAAAAAAAAATAATGAGAAAAACTTAAAACAAACTGATGTGGATTGCCTTCCCACGAAAGTGCTCAATTTTTAATCTTTAAAATTTGGACTTCTTCTTTTGCCATAGTCTACATTTTCTTTAAATTTTTCTCATTCGAACTAGATCGTTTCTTCCAATTGCTTTCTCAGTAGTGCTTTAATCTACGACCATTAACTTTGAATTCCTCATGATTCTTTGGCTCTAAGTATCCTTGCCCCAAATTGTGTATGATACTCTTGTATATAGTCCACTCCATTTGGATTAAGATTTCTGGAAAGAGTCTTGATGAGTTGAATAACGGGACCTAATCTCTGCCTTGAATTCCCTCCTCAAAAATTAGATTGATCATGCCATTTTTGTTTTTATCTTTGCTTGGTCGCACTATCATAGGCTTCATTTCTTAACTCTTCCAATTCATTGTTGGAGTAGCCTCTCTTCTTTTGTGTATGAAATCAAGGTAGCTTCTTGATGGCCCACATAGCTTTATATTCTAGCTCGAGGTAGGTGACAACAAGGTTTTCCCGAAAACCAATGCGTATGGTGACATTCCAATGGGAGTTTTAAAAGCAGTTCTGTATGCCCAGAGTGCATCATCTAGCTTCAAAGACGATCTTTTATCTTGGAACTACGGTCTTTTCAAGAATTTTTCTTTATCACCACTGTTGGAAATTTCGGCTTGCCCATTTGTCACGAGGGTGATAAGCAGACTCATAATGTGTTGATACCATATCGCCCAGCAGGTTTGTCGAACACCTTGTTGCCAAAATGGCTCCCTCCATCACTGATTATAGTTAAGGTGTCCCAAATCTGTTTGAGAATATTTCTTTGTAAAAACCCCCACAATTAACTGGTACATCATTCTTGGGGACAAATTTGCTGCCTCAACCCATTTTGATACATAATACACATCTAGGAGTATGTATATATTTCCAAATGAAGCTGGAAAAGGCCCCATAAAATCCATTCCCCATACATCAAACAATTGCACCACCAGAATACCTTGTAGGGGCATTTCATGCCTTTTTCTGATATTTCCCATTCTTTGGCATTGGTCACATAGCTTCACCCATTCAAAACAGTCCTTTAAAATAGTAGGCAGTAAAATCTGTGAAGAATTTTGTGGGGTTGTTTTATCTCACCGCAAAATATCCCTCCATAGTGATGCATGACATTCTTGTAAATCTTTCTTTACTCCGCATACATTTACATCTCCTTATTATCAAATCAGCTCCTCTTTTAAACGATAATGGGTCATCCCGGATGCTCAGTATCTATTATCAGTCCTTAGCTTTTCTGTGGTAGCTGAATTAAATTGGCATAATTCTGGTAAAAGTTCACAATATCGACATACGAGGTGTTTGGAGTGGCAGTGGAATAGCTGCTCATCTGGAAAATTTTTACGCTATTTCTCTTTCCTCTTCTTGTTCGAGTAAGTTTCTCCCGCTCTTAACGAGTGATCGGTATCCACATTATCACAACCTTTCTTGTCTTTTATTTCTAAATCAAATTCCTGTAATAACAACACCCACCTGATCAGTTTTGGCTTTGTTTCTTTCTTTTACCATTAGATAGTAATTCTTTGCATGATCGGTGTGTATAATAACATGAGACCCCAAGGTATGGCCTAAATTTTTTCACATGCGAACCACTTATCACTGACATCTCCTTTTTCGGTAGTAGGTAATTTTCTGAGCTTCATTGAAGGTTTTATTGGCATAGTATATGGCCTTGAACACTTTTACACGTCCTGTCTGACTCCCATTGCAAAATCTTGGCATCACACATGATTTCAAATTCTCTGTTGTCCAATCTGGTTTTTGCCATGATGGGGAGCTTCAACTAATCTGGATTTGATTTCTTCAAAGAGTGTGAGATTCATCAAAATAGAACTTAGTATCCTTTTCTAGCAATCTGCATAGTGGTCTAGCAATTTTTGAGAAATCTCTGATAAATCTTTTGTAAAATCCAGCATGTCCTAAGAAACTTCTAATTCCCTTGGCTGTAGTGGGTGGCATTAAATTTCTTATAATTGAAACTTTTGTAGTCTACCTACAGCCTCTTCTGCGAGGAAATCATGTGCCTGATACAATTCCTTACGTAACCATAAAGTAGCATTTCCCGATTCGAGCTAGATTCTTGTCTTTGCACCTTTGAAATCATCCCCCGAGATTATACGAGACCTTTGTTCAAAGCTGGATCCATACCTTTGTAAAATCATCCATGAAGATCTCCATAACTATACGCTAAATAAGAAAATATTGACATCATGCATCTTTGGAAGGTACTAGGAGCATTACCTGAGCGAATGGCATTCTCTGGCAAAGTACCAAATGGACATGTAAAGAATTAGTTTCTCCTGATCCTCGGGTGCAATGGCATTGGTTATATCTAGAGTATCCATCGAAAACAAAGTGAGGGTGTCTGCCCGATCTATCCGACATCACGATCAATATTGAAAGGCGTGAGGAAATGATCGCTCTTGTAGTATTCAATTTTGCATGTCGATACACACCCTCCATCATGTCACAGTTCTTGTAGAATCAGTTCATTCTTTTCATTTTAAATCATGATGAATCCACCTTTCTTAGGAACCACATGTATCGAGCTCACCCGAGAACTATGATATAGCATATATAAAACATGCATTTAACCATTTCGAACTTCTTTTAAATGACTTCTTTCATCGGCTAGGTTAAGCCTCCTTTGATGCTCAATAGAAGTTTTGCATTATCATCAGCCCAGTATTTTATGCATGCAAATGGAGAGGCGATGCCCTTCGGATCCTCGATTGACCCGAGCAATAGCTTCATGTATTTCGAATTTTCAACAACTGTTCTTCGGCTTGATCGGTAGGTGATATAATCAGCAGTTTTCTGCTGCAGTTCTAATAACTCATATTTCAAATGGTAGGCAATTCTTTCAATGTTAACCCTTGGAGCTAGTTTCACGCTCATGAGTTTTTGTTTACGGCTGCATACTTCATCTTATTTGTTTTCTACATTTTGCACTGAGATTGTTTCTCTATTAAACAAATTTTGAAGCGATATTTCTAAATCAGACTCCCGAATCTGAAAATTATCTCAATTTCATTGATAAAATGTTGAAGAATCTGAGGACAATTCAATTCATACGCGAGGAAGACTATTGTTTCCCTACAGCCATACAACTTTCTACATCTACATCGGGATATTTCCAAACTCCTATTAAGATTAAGTGCAACTGCTAATTCCCCACATGATGTCCTTTTTTGTTTTTTCCATTTTTACCTTGCCACCTTTCCACCTTCCTTCCCATGCCTGCCACCCGCCACCTTTGCCTTTACACGCCTGCCTCCCTTTGCACCCTTTGCCTCCACGCTTTACGCCACGCTGGTCGCCTCTTACACGCACACTCCCAATAAAAGCTCCGGTTGTTAGAAGGGTCTTCCTAGCAGCAAAGGAACTTAGGTATCTTCCTCCATCTTCATGATAACAAAATCCACTGGGAAGATGAATTTCCCAACCTTGACAAGTACATCTTCAAGAATACCTTCTGGTTGTGCCATTGATCTGTAATGTACAATGTAATTATCTTTGTTAGAATAAGATTCTGACTAAGTCTTTCCTGTTGATAAACGGCATCAAATTTATACTAGCACCATAATCATAAAGCCTTCTTGAATTCATATTTCACTATGGGCGGGGAATGGTGAAGAACTACCGAGGGTCCTTCATTTTCTTTGGGGAGCTTTTGTTGGATAATTGCGCACTCACAATTGTGATCAGATTCACTATCCCCTCGCCATTTATCTTTTTTCTTGCTCGATATCTCCTTCGGAAATTTTGCATAAATAGGCGTTTGGTTGATCACCTGCATAGATGGGATATTGATTTCTATTTTCTTGAAAATGTCAGAATCTAGAAAGCTGCTTTTCCCTTTTTTGCTTCTACGAAGCCTCTTGAAATGCTTAGCTACTTGAGTGTATAGCTAAGTACTCCTTCATACATTTTTCTGCTCATTACTTCCTTGAGGATGTTCGATCACAGCAATGCTCTTCTCTCCTTCCACTTCTGATCTCTTGTATTACCTCGATCTCTTCTACTTTCCTTTCTTTCATACCCATTTGTTGCTCCACTTCTTTCCCACTTCTTAGTGAATTGCCATACGAGTCTTTTGGATTCTTTTGAACAATAAGCTGGGAATGTACCACTTGCTCTACGATTGGCATATTCAAGGCCATTTGCCCTACTTGTGTCTCCAAGTTTTTCAATGAAGCACTTGTATTCTTCTAAAACACTTAGTATCGGACTTGGCTTCAAGTCGGACAATTTATGTTCATGGAAGTGTATAAGCCTCTGGTTGTCCCCCTGGCATGAACTCGGCATTTATTCTTGAATGGTTGAGTCCTCAGCCCTGACCACGATATTCATTTACTGCCTTCACCCCCCTTGATCTTTGCTTCTTTGGAACCTTGGTGAGCTGGCGATATCCTGATGAGGGTCACATCATGCCTTGGGCCTTGTAATGCCCCTCCACCATATGAGAAATTCTCATGGTTCCTCGATGTTAATTTGTAATGTGTGGCGAGTTAGGATTTAACCCAAAATTGTAATTTCTTGGTTCATTCACGATACTTAACCTCCTCGGCACCATAGAATCTTCTTTTGTTGTACTTGACCTTCTTCTCATATGTTCTCTTTCCACTTTGCTCTTATTTCATGAGCGATTATGCATTACCTTTCTTGTTTGTCCATCCTATGCATTATGGCATCCCGACTTTGCCTCGTGGATGTCATTTTGCTCGCTCTATGACCCTTTTCCTCTGCTATTACCCTTGAAAACTCGGATGGAGCTTTCATATTGTGCATTGGCAGTCTTCTCGGATCTCTAGCCTCTTCAACACTTTTTCTTTTGAATGTTCCACAACATGAAGCATCAATGATGCCTTTAGATGTATCATTTAAGGCATGATACACTATATCCATCTGGGTTTTTAAATCAATTCCATGCATAGGGCACCTCTTTAGCAACCTCTTGAATCTCTCCCGAACTATATAGGCTCCTCATCTTCCCTTGTTGGAACACCTATTATCTCTCTTCTTCTCTACGAGGTGAGAGATGGGAAAGAATACGCAGTAATCAGCTTCTACCCGACTCTTCCCCAGTATCAAATTGAACCATATGGTAATGATTCATACCAAGTGGCTGCTATATCTCTTAAAGAGAATGGGAAGAGATGCAGCTTTATCACCTCTGGCCTCACACTATTCAGCTTCACTGTATTTTCCATCCTGAGAAATCTACCTAGGTGTTCGTTTGGGTCTTCGGTGGGGTGACCCCGGTGAAGCCCCGATCTTTCTTGCACCATTATTATCAGTGGCTTTGGATTGAGGTGTTGCATCCACGGTAGAGGCGTAAGATTCGCGAGAATATTCTTCTGAATAATAGGCCTCCAAAAATCCTCCATTGTGTCGATAATAAGGAGGTCTTCTGGCACAGTATCCTCTGTTCCTTTAATACGGTCATGTCTCTACATCTGCCGCCATTTTGCGTTTTGCTCTTTTTGTCTTTCTTAAGCAAGTGTTCTTTCCAATTCGATTATCTGGCTGAAGCGGTCGAGTCATGTTTCCTATGCATTAAGGATTTCTGAAATCAAAACTCACTTTCAGTTAATAGAGATTGATCAAACTAAAAAATATTTTCAACATGGCTTGTTAAAGATCATTGGTTAGTGTAGCCCTTTGCTTGAAAATATTTTTGTTCTTTTTCTATATAAAATGTCCAAATTAGCATTTCCATATTTTGTCAGAATATTGATCTATTTAATTCTTTCAATCTCCGGCAACGGCACCATAAAGCTTGTTTGTCCTTTTCGATATAGACTAAAAACCCCTCAAAATTCACATAGTTATAAGAGCCTTACATTTCTCTTGCATCTATGTCACTTTGGATAAATTTGTTCTATAAAATATTTCTTTCAGAAGGTTCATGATTTAAAAATAAGGGTCTAGTCTGTGACTTGCAAGAGCACATGTCATACAGGCCTTCGCCACAGTAGTAAATACGAATGTAAGTCAATTATCATTCCCACAGAGATTGTAGTGCGAATTAAGATCAACTACCCCGACTACTAAACTTCCATGCTATTTGGACTAAAGACTCCCGAAATGGAAGTTGTATCTAGAAAAAAATAAGGTTCCAAACTATTAACTACTTTTAACTAAGCTAAAACAAGAATTAAATGACTAAAAAATAAATCGTAAGTAAAATATTGGGTGAATCGGAGTTTCTGTGAGAAACGAAAACTATCAGTGAATTACAATGAAACAGTCAATTCCTACACTAAAATACATTGCTCTGTTTTTTTGGATGGATCTGGATCTGTCCAAGATTTCCTAAATTTTGGAATTGGATTTCTCCATATTCGCTGGTTGGATAACCTTGCTTCTCTCAAAGACAAGATCAAACCAGCTACTTGTATTCCCAATCCTCTTGCAAGATCTGGGTATTTTTCTTTCTCGATACTTCACTTCCCATTTCTTGTTGACGGACCTTTTTGCATTTCCTTCTCAGAGATTTTCGCAAGTTTTACCATGAGTGGCTCGACCTCCAGATCTATTAGGTTGTTCTTTTCCCTTGATTAGATCTCAGCTAACATGGGGTTAAGAACTTGCCTTTAGATTGAGGTGAACTCTTTGATCATTTATATTGTTAAATACTCCCCTCCAACTTCAATTATGAGTGAATGGGGGATTTATCAAAATGAACGCTCAAAGCTCAGCAGTTCGTCAATGGTAGTCCTAGCATGCCCGAGAAAGAATGCTCTCGGCTTTTGGAATCTCCATCTACGTGTCACGCAGAGGGCATCACGGATGTCGGAGCGAGATGCATTCCCTCGAGGCGGTATTGATCTTGCTATTGAACTTATCAATTCAAAACGACACCAAATAAATAATCACGAACTCAAATAAGTATTCCAAATTTATGCGGGAAAAACGATAACTAAATATAAGTCAAATCCAGCGATTTGTACTCCGTTCTTGCATTGTGAATTAGAAATGAGTATCGATGCATACGACCTTTATGGTGATAAAGCGAGAAAAATGAATTCGAGAAATTTGTCTAGATTTCATAAATTTTCGAGGCGATAATTTTAAGAAGAAAATAACATAAATAAAACTACGGCTCCTCATTTACGCACGATTCGCGGTGAATCGAAAGAAATTAACTAAAAAAAAAAAAAAATCTACTCTAAACTATCTGGCTGAGTTTCCTCTCCCTTTCCCTTTTAAGGTAGTGAAGATGGAGCTTCTTTACTATTATTGTCTATTCATACATCCAAAGAAATTGGGCGAATCCCAAAAGCTCCGGTGGAATCCTGTAAGCGAGGCCCGACTCAGCGTCTTTGTATCGCGACCTCGGCATGATATCGCGGTAGTTTCCCTTGATTACTCTAGTACAGTCGCGACGGTGTTGTTTACATTGCGGCCGGTTTCTTGCAAGCTGCGGATCAATAGTCGACATCGTTTATGATGCGACCTTGTTCTTTCGATGTTTCTCCGAAGTTGATATCGCGACCCGCAGTTTCCTCTCGTGACCGCAGATTTATTAACCTCTTCTTAGGCTTACGAGTTGCGGCGGCGGCTTTTGGGGTGCGACCATCTTTCCGTTTATAGGATGACTTCATGTTGTGACCTTGATTTCTTGGTCGCGATTGTGTTGGTGGTCTTCTGCCTTCACAGGTTTCCATTTGATGTCGCGACCTCAAGGTGATGTTGCGACCTCTTATACCATTTCTTTTCTTATGCCATGACCTCGGTTCTTTGTTGCAACTAATTTTTCTCTTCTCCATCTTTATTCTAGGTGCGACCTCAAGGTGATGTCGCGACGCCCTTTTCTTCTCCTAGAAACCTTCTTAGGTCGCGGCCTTAGTGAGTGGTCGCGACATCGTTTGTGGTCCTTGATTAATAAATGGTTGCGCAACTTCAGTCTTCGTGATCAGTTCCCATTTTTATGTCGCGACCTCAACTGTATGTCGCGACCTCAAATGGTGCCTTTCATTTAAAAACTAGTTTGCAACCGTTCTCTTTTAAGACCTCTTTTTGTGGCTTCGTGTGGATCCGTCGCGACATCGGTAATCCGCGACCTCGATTATATTAAATTGTGTCAGCGACATCAATGTGATGTCGCGACATGAAGAGTCTTCTTTTGAATAATTCCTTTAGTCTCGACCACATTTCCTTTGTCGCAACCTCTTTCTTCAAGTCACAACTTCACTTGTTAAGGTCTTCTATTTCTTCCTCAAAGTTTGTTTGGTGATATGCGTGACTTGGAAATGACTAACAACTAAACTCTGTCGCGCCTCCAGATTTTTTTAGTTGCGACTTCATTTTCCTTATAATTTAGTCTCTTAAGTTTATGGCGAGATTTTAGCATCTCTTTGTATTTTCCTGCAAAATTAAATTGAGTAAAATATCCATTTACGCATCTGAGTAAGCATTTATCTTGTAATATGCTTAGAAAAATGGATTAAAAATCTAATGAGTTTTTGGACTCATCGCTCTTCTAGTAAGGGTGAAATTAATGTCAAGTTAGTATCGAAGCGAAGTCTTGACTGTGTTATTAAACATAGTTTTCTTATGCACTCACAGCGCACTATTGGCAACCATGCATTTTCAAATTCATGATATTTACATTTTAAGTGTTTCAAAGTATTAAGCAGTTGATTTTTTTTTTTAATTTTTTTGGAATAAAGCCTTTATGTCGGGTGAGGGCGTCGGTCGTCCGGGAGAGCTATTCAGGTGTTGGCGTCTTTACTTGTTTTGAGAGTTGAGCACGCAATTGGTTCTACTACCGCCTCCATGAATCAGCCTCCGGCGGCAGGTCAGGCTAGACCATCTAGGCCACCAGAGGGAGCTCAAGTTTCAGGATTGTTTATTGTAGAGCAGGTGGCATAGATTGCTCATATAGTAGCTATAGCGACTCGTTAGCAGCCGCAACCTCAGGCACCTCCGCCACCACCCAGAGAGGTTCCTGAAGAGCCTAAGAGGTTTATAGAAACACGAGAAGTTGGTGCCAAGCCATGTAGTGGAAATGGTGATCAGGCGGCTGGTTATGGTTAGACCCGGAGTAAACATGATTCTGAGTTATGGGCTGCCTGAGATGATCGGAGGGTCATGTTTTCGGGTTTTTTGATGGAAGACAGGGCTAAAGATTAGTGGGATGTCGTGGATAAGAGGTATCCTAATTTTATCTCGCTGGACCGGCCCGTGCAAGAGTTCTTAACATATTCTTTCCTCGAGATCCGAGTTCGAGATTGAGGAGTTGGATTAGAGCAAAGAACATGTCGTATCAGTATGAGAAGAGGTTCTCGAGCTAGTCGAGTTAGTTCCATATATTCGGGTGATGAAGTCACAGGAAGTCTGACGGTTTAAGCGGGATTATATGCCGGATCGAGTTCATTTGCTTGTGGTTCCTCAGAACAGATTTGGGGACTTAGTTGAGGCCGCTTTGAGGATTGAGAAGAGTACTACAACTATGTATTAGGGTAGCAAGGAGAAGTGCACGGGGCACTTCCAGTGAGCTACAGTCGATCCAGCGGAAGAGCGATGGTAGGAGTTCACGAGGAGGCCGAGTGCGGGTTGAGGCGCCTCTGTGAGTCGGGGATCGATGGGGCCCCGGTTGCCGGCGATGACACCAGTATTCCTCCCGTCTGTGATAATAATGTCGGCGTCACCTTAGGAGTGTAAGGATATAGTGCGGGGGTGTTTCACGTGACGGGAAGGCCATTTTCATTAAAGGTGTCCTCAGTTGATTAGTGAAGAGACATCGGTATGACCAGTACCACCCAACCGAGATAAGCACTTTCGAGGCCTTCAGGAGAGGTTTCAGTAGAGGGCCGAGTCTGGCCGCGAGTAGGAGCGGTTGTGGTAGGCGAGTAGTACCCGGGGATGCGGGATGGGGCCGTACTCGGGCGGAGTTTATATTGTGACTTAGCGGGTCGGATGCGACTCCGGATGTGAAGTTCTTAGTAATATTTCTATCCTTAATTATGATGCATATACATTAGTTGACCCAGAAGCCACGCATTCATTTGCATCCAGGCCTTTCTTAGATCACTTCTAGATAGAGACCCAATGATTCGTACCATAGTAGGGGTGCCGGAATCAACAATATTTATATCCTAAATTCCTTCTACTGCCGTAGTCAAGCTACTGTAGTATAGCGGCTCTAGGGTCGAACTCAGGGATGGGTTTTCTTCGTACAAATGATTCGCAGTGATTCAAAAATGGTGAATTTGGTTTTGGATTTTAAGGCTTGGTGAAAACAGGGGAGTTGGATGATGCGGATTAAAATTAAAATGAAGGAAAAATAAGAGAAAAGAACTCCTTGAAGTCTCAGCCTTTAGTTTAGGGTTTTAGAGGCTGAGAGCATGTGCTCGGGTCTATCCTCGTGTTGGGGAACATGACATATAGTCATTTCTGAGCCAGAATCTTCATTTAGCTTTAAAACCTAGACCTTAGAGTTTTCCTTTTGAAAGATGACATTTCATTAGGCATAAACAAATGTCACTAACAGTGAAAACACATCTCAAAAACACTACGATAACTAATAGGAGACAACTAACTGGGCCTCAGTGGATCTAGTGAAAGTATCCACTGAACTCAAAAAGCTTGCCAAATACACATTAAAGAGAGCATGCTTAAGAGATTTTAACCTATGGTGAGAAACAGGAGCACAAATACCCTTAAACACCAACATGAAGAGCATGAGAACATGCGGCTTACCTCAGTGTGGCACCCAGTGGCCTTCCGGCTTCAAGGATGGGGAGGTTTAGTAAACATCCTTTGATTTGTCATCATCGGGTGTTTGGCCGAGAAAATGGAAAAGAAAACAAAAGAAAGTAAAGCAGAGGAGAGGAAGGAGAAGCTAAGCGGGAGAGCAGGAAGCTTCTCCCCTCACTTTATTGATTGAAGTTGATTGATGCAAAGTTTGTACAGACTGAGGCTTATATAGGTGCTCAGTGTAAGGAAATTACAAAACAAACCAAAACAAAAGCTATTACAAGGGTTAAAATAGGAAGAAACAAAAAATTGTAGCAAAGCGACAAATCGCGTGAAATCGCGAGGAGAGCAGTACATAGGATGAACAATGGGCTGTGAACAATGTCGGTTGCAGTTTACGCAGCACAACGAAAGTCGCCGGAGTTGCGAATTTTTGCGACCTGCCCAGTGCGACTTTAATTTCCTTGCATTTTACGCTCTTCTTTCATACGGTCTCGATCTATGATGCTTTCGGTTCCATTTCGAATTTTTAGGTACTGGATAGACTCATTAATTTTGCGTTTCACATAATTTGCGAATTTACATATGATCGATGAAATGAGGTCGATGGATATAAACATCGCAGATCAGGACTAAATCGTGAATGATGCACAAAATATAAAACCTCTCGTAATGGTTCTTGAAATATTTTTCAGGTATTTCATCCACACCACTCAACCTGTAGCGTCCACGATGAAGAGAAGATATCTAAAACAATCAATTATGACACAATCTGGCACTAAAGGTTGTGAATTAGTGATAATGCCTAACCATAAGAAGTAAGAATCATCAAAGCCTTACCCGATAACTATCTTAGAGAATGAATACCATACAAAATTGAGTATCGAAGCTTCCCTTCTAAAAGACTGACGAACTTCCACAAAATCTAAGTGTTTGTTTGATCGATCCTCGACAATAAAGCCCCTTAAGTGCACTCCCCCAACCCGACTACGCCTCCACCTAGGACACTAACCAACCTAAATAGATCCAGGTTCACTCTTGTTCCATAACTCTTTTTTTGTGTTGTAGGGGTGCGTCTTTGAGGAATCGACCTCTGAGATCCATGTAGCGAGGGGATCCCATAGTGACTCCTGACGATTAAGGCTTAGGGCATCAAGTCATAAGGGTCTTTTGACCACTAACTCTTCAGGTTTCACCCCAAACTCCGAATGAATTCGAAACTCCAGAACCTACAACTCGCTAAACTCCATCCATCCACCCGTGTAGCGAACACAGAGTCGGTGGCTCCCAACCAGTTGGCTTAGAGCACCAGGCTATAAAGGCTTTCTCCATAAACCCTCGGGCTAGGTGCTCGGGTTTTTGAGAATAAGCGTTGCAATTTTCTTCTTTTTCTTTTTCTTTTCTTTTTCTTTTTCTTTTTGTTTTTCTCTTCTTTTTATTTTGGAAGACACATTGGCCTTCTTTTCATAGGGGTCCTTAACCTATTAAAGGTGGTCAATGAAACTAGAAATGAGTTTCTGATGTTTAGGAGGTAGCGGGTTTTTATTCTATTGTTGTAAAGGCGTGTGCCAGCGTGTGTGGTTAGCTAAAGGTGGAAGAAAAGGTTAAATACAACAAGAATTTAACTAATCATCCGCTCGACTAGGCATGGCATCACTCTAACATCGATGGGATTATACAAAGTTTCAATTTTCCAACTTGCGGGTTAGTGAAACCCTGCAAAGAAGTGAATGCGCAATTTTGAAAATTTAAGTTATGTAGTATAACGACTTCACAAAAAGGGGAAAATAACAAGCCACTGAACATCAAAAAAATGGCTTGCTCAATATAAAAACAAAAATAAATGCCACTTCCTTTGCTTTCCCCTGACCAAATGTCACATTATCACAATGGGTCTTGGATTGGAAGAGTTAGAAAAGTGTTACACCTCATGATGATATGTGCTCGTTTTTGGATAGGAGACTTCACAATATTTCCATCGACACCTTATTCACTCTGTTTGGGCTTCAAATAAACAAGTTAGGAGAAGAAAAGAGAGGAAAAAAGTGACCAGTTGGAGAATTTGAAAATTACACCTTTATAAACATTTCAAAAGTATTCTTTCTGACCATATTTAGATTTTACATTCTCTAAGCTTTCACTTGGTACCAAAAACACAAAAGCGGAGTTCGGATAGAAGAAAAAAGTTATAAGCAAAACAAAATGAGGAAGTAAGCAGGCGAGTTGCAAAAAATTGCAAACATGCGAATTTTTCATATATATATATATATATATATATATATATATATATATATATATATATATATTATATTTGAAGAATAACTTTTTTAATATATATATATATATATATATATATATATATATATATATATATCACTACGAGGCAAGAAATAGGCATAGTGGGGGAGAGAAAACCGCAGTGCAATGCGAATTTTGCGTGCGAAAAAATTACCGCTACAACTACTTGAAAATTTGGAGTTTAGAAATTTCGCAACCCTCTGTTCGCGAGTGCGAAATTCTGTGCTATCTGCATCAAAATTTTGATAAAAGCACAAAATAATAAACACCGCAAAAATTAAGAAAATTTGCGAGAAAAAATGAAAATTAATATAAAAACAAGATTAACTAAAATTACTATAGAAATCTAAGAAGAAAAATTAAAAGAAATCAACATAAAACAAAAATAAAATAAAATAATACATGACAAATGAAAACAAAAGTAGAGGAAGTGAGCCTCCCCCCAGGCACATTCCTCAAGCCTTTGGAAGCTCTTTGGAATTAGTGGAGCTTAGCAATGCGAGGTTAGTGCTCCCGTAATAGAACACTTTTGAGACCATCCTTTGTGCCATGGTGTGACGGCTGCCATTGTTTTGGATGTAGTGGCAAGGCAGAGCGCGGCCACTGCTTCCTGGGTTTTGTAAGGCGGGGCGTGTAAATGGGATGACCTTTACGGGAGGTGTTCGAGGTGTTGGTTGTATTTGTAGGCGGGATATACCTTTGGGTTTGGGTCGAGAGGGCACTTCCCAGGTGGGCTTCTTTTGGGTGGGCGGGTGACATTGGGATCAAATCTATATAGGGATTGGTTGAAGGATAAGCTTTTGGGGCTCTTCCCTACTTCCTTTCCTCTACCTCCCCCTGCTTCCTCTCTTTTAGTAGTTCTCGGGAAGCCTGCTGGATTTCTGCATTAATTCCTCTGAACTGCTCTGAGGATATCAAAATTTTCATCAATTTCGCTCTGGAACTCATCCAATTCCTTGTTCAAGGAGCTCTCTACTATGTCAATTTCCTTATTAGCCTAGACATCCAGCGCCTCTGTTCTCATGAAGTTATCCACGCTAATTTGCTCAATTGGAGATGCTTGTTCAACGAGGGATAAAGGGTTGGTGGTTCTTTGTGGCTGAGGAGTTGAGAGCAAAATGTGGAGCGGGAGGTGCATAGGATTGAGGGAACACTATAGGTGGTGCACTCATCCATTAGTCTCTGTAGTCCCTCATAGACTGTTGGGTTTGGATTTCTCCCCAGTGGTTGCGGATTACGCCATGGAAGGCTCCTATAGTCCTCGTTGGCATGTATGCCCTAGGGTTTCCTCCTACATTTGTATTGCTCTCCTCTAGGTGTTCCATTTGGTTTATGTTTGAGATCAGCTGACCACGAGCACCCCTTTGGAACATGCACTCTGCTGAAACAAGGCAACACCAAGACAACGAGGAGAAAAATCCTACGGTATTTTTTCTTTTACGGTGAAATGAAATAAATAAATAAAAAGCAGTGTAATATAAAGAAATTCTGCAATACTTGTGATGAGGATCCTGAAGTGTTCCCACTAAACTCCTCACTTGCACTAAGGCACCATCCACATGTGACGCCATTTGATTCGTAGTGAGGTGCAGAATCAACAATATTTATGTCTAGAATTCCTTCTCTTGTTGTAGTCAAGCTCTTTACTTGATATGACTTCTAAGGGTCGAACTGAGGATGGAGTTTTCTTAGTACAAATGATTCATGATGATTCAAAAATGGTGAGATTTGGTTTTGGATTTTAAGGCTTAGTGAAAGCGAGGGGAATTGGATAGTGCGATTAAAATTAAAATGAATGAAAATAAGAAAGAACTCCTTGAAGTCTCAAGCCACTGGGTTAGGGTTTTTAGGGCAACCGACATGTGCTCGGGTCTTTATCCTCGTGTTGGGGAGCATGACATATAGTCATTTCCCGAACCGGATCTTCATTTAGCTTTAAAACCTAGACCCTTAGAGTTTTCCTTTTGAAAGATGGCATTTCATTAGGCATAAATGTCCCACTAACGGTGAGCACATCTAAAGCACTGCTTACACGATAACTAATAGGGAGACAATGGCGGGCCTCGGTGGATCTAGTGAGTATCCTTGAACTCAAAAACTTGCCAAATACACATTAAAGAGAGCATGCTTAAGAAGAGATTTTAACCTATGGTGAGAAAGCGAGCCTGAAATACCCTTAAACACCAACATGAAGAGCATGAGAACATGCAGCTTACCTCAAAATCGGCCCAGTGGCCTTCCCCTTCAAGGATGGGGGAGGTTTAGATAAACATCCTTTAATTTGTCATCATCAAGGGTGTTTGGCGGTAGAAATGGAAGAAGCGAGAAAGTGAGACGGAGGAGGGAGGAAGGGAGAAGCCCAGTGGGAGGCGGGAAGCTTCTCCCTCACTATTGATTGAAGTTGATTGATGCAAAAGTTTATCTGGAATGAGGCTTATATAGGTGCTCGGTGTAAAGAAATTACAAAACAAACCAAAACAAAGCTATTACAAGGGTTAAAATAGGAAGAAACAAGAATTGTAGCAAAAATAACAAATGCGTGAATCGGGAGAGCAGGGGTACGCGAGATGAGCGGTGGGTGAGAGCGATGTCGGTATGTTGCAATTTTGCAGCTGCGAGGGAATTTTGCGGGAGTTCGCGAATTTACTGCGAGTTCTGCGGGGAATTTACCATTTTTACGCCCAGATGCGACGCGCGCTTTAATTTCCTTGCATTACGCTCTTCTTTCGCTCGGTCTACGATGCAATCTTGGGTTTATTTCGAATTTTCGTGGATCGACTCAACAATTTTGTACAGCTAGCTCGAAAAAAAGCGCAAAATTGCCCTAATGCAATCAGTAGAATAGTAAGGGACAACCAATGCGAATCGGAGTTAATTAGAATGATTAGGACACAAAAAGCACTCAAAACCTATAATAAATAGGGTTCAAAATAGTACTTTTGGGCACTAATCACCCAACCATTAGGGGGTCGTATGAGGGTTTCCCTTCCAATAGGAGATCCATTATTCTCAAACATAGTAGTTAGAGATAGTAGAGTTCTGATTAGGGGAGAGGAGTTCCCAGCGAATCTTGTGGCCCAAGATATGAGGGATTTTGATGTGGTTCTCGGCATAGATTAGTTGTCTCGCCATAAAGCCACATTAGATTGTTATAAAAAGAGTAAGGTGCATAGGCCGAGAAATTGGAGGTAAAGTTCGGGGGAATACGTAGAGTTATCTTAAGTATGATCTCATACGTAGCGGCCTGAGAGGATCTTTGCGTAAGGGTTATCAAGGTTATCTGGTTTTATGGTGGAGACAAGGAAGAGGGACTCTAGTGGATGAGAATCCAGTTGTTAGAGGATTTCAGGATGTATTCCCAAATGATATTACTTGGGATTACCTCGATAGAGAAGTGGAGTTCACCATTGATTTAAATCCCGGAATTTGAGCGTTTCCATTCCTCCTTATAGAATGGCTCTGCGAGTTGAGGGCTTAAGGCTTGGATTGGAAGAGTTGTTGAGTAAAGGGGATTCATTAGGCGAGCATATCCCCATGGGGAGCTCCGGAGTTCTCTTCGTGAAAAGAAAGATGGGGTTCTTTGTTGTGTATAGATTACGATGGCTGAGAACAGAAGTTACCATCCGCAATCGGTATCCTCCTAGGATTGATGGAGTTATTCGATTAGCTCCGAAGTCTCAGTGTACTCAGAGATAGATTTGAGGTCGGGGGTATCATCGGTTGAGGTGCGGGAGGGGTGATGTTCCTAAGACTGCATTTAGGACACGCTATGGGCATTATGAGTTTCGGGTGATGCCATTTGGTTTGTGAATGCCCAGAAACGGCGTTTAATGGATTTGATGAATCGGGTATTCTGGTCGTATTTGGATGAGTTCATCGAGTCTTTATCGATGATATCTAGTGTATTCAAGGTAGTCAAAGGAACATTGAGCACACAGGTTGTGTTGCGGACCTAAAGGAAGCGGTAGTTGTAGTAATGCCAGGATTGAGTGAGTGCAGTTTGGCGGCCGGCGGGGTGGCGTTCAGGGCGTGTGATCTTGGGCGGGGGGTGAGTGTGGATCCTAGAAATAGAAGTTGTGGTGAGATGGAAGCGCGAAGAGCGATGTCGGTCAAGAGCTTCCTTGGTTTAATTTGGGTATTACGGAAGTTTGTTGAAGGGTTCTCCGAGCTGACCCCTTGACAGTGTGAGGAAAGATGTCGAGTATGATTGGGTGGATGCACGCGTTAGAGTTTCGAGGAGTTGAAGGGTAGATTGACTTGACTCCAGGTTACGGCTTGATAGAAAGAGATGGGTTTGTAGTTTCGGAGTGATGCTTCTCGGTAGGGCCTTGGTTGTGTTTGATGCGAGAATGATAGGGTGATTACGTATGCCTCTAGAGCGATTGGAAGAAGCATGAGGAGACTTACCACTAGGCTTGCTGACGGTCGTGTTGCCAGAAGATATGGAGCATTACTTATATGGTGCTCCTTGCGGGATCTTTACAAATCATAAAAGTCTTGATATATTTTCACCCAAAAGAGAGTTAAACTAAGGCAAAGAAGATGGCTTGGAGTTGATTAAGGACTACGGTGTACTGTCAGGGTACCATCACAGGAAAAGCTAATGTAAATGTGGATGCGCTAGTAGGAGGCCAGAGAGTTCTTTGTCTCATATGAGATCAGGTTATCTTCCACTGTTGGTGGATATAAGAGCTTTAGGGGTGATATTAGAGGCTCAGGATTCAGGAGCATTGTTAGCCACATTTCATGTTAGACCTCTTCTAGTGGATCAAATTCGGGCAGGGCGGTTGTAGGATCCACAGATGATTAAGCTTAAGCAAGAGATATAAAAGGGAAATAAAGCAGACTTTCAAATCAGAGATGACGGCATGATAGTGAAAGGGCAAAGAATGTGTGTGCCAAAGTATGACGAGCTGAAGAGAGACATTATGGAAGAAGCACATTCATCTTCTTATGTTATGCATTCAGGTAGTACTAAGATGTACAAGAATTTGAAAGAACATTACTGGTGGAATAGGATAAAGAAAGAGATAGCAGGTTTCGTCTCCAGATGCCTAACACATTGCGGTGAAGAAGCTGTTATCAGGCAAGTGGGGAAGATCACAATTACTCCTATTCCCGGTGTAAATGGGGAGAGAAGATCACTATGGATTTGTGGAGTCTTCCCGGACTCGAAAACACGCGATCTTTATATGGGTGATAGTTGATCGATTGACGAAATCTGCTCATTTACGCGATTAATGTTAGGATTCCCTACCTAACCTTGCTGGAAGTTTATTGACCAATGTAGCGCCAATGGCGAAGATGAGATAGTAGAGACTTCGCCCAGGGTTCGATTTCCGATAGTTTCATAAGACCCTAAGTTCACATCCGAGGTTTTGGCCACGTTTTGTAGGCGGCTTTAGGTGTTTTCGCCATTCGGCCACAACATTTCATCCTCGGGACGGATGGCGGTCGAGAGAGGACCATTCGGACGTTAGAGGATATCTTTGAGAAACTTGTGTGATGGAATTGGAGGGAGTGGGATACTCATTTGATGGAGTTGCCTGCAATAACATCTATCAATGAGTATAAAGATGGCTCAGGTACAAGGCGCTGTATGGTAGGAAGTATAGGACTCCAGTGTGCTGGGATGAGGTTGGTAAGAAGAGACTGGTAGGCCCTGAGTTAGTGTAGGTCACTTCAGAGAAAGTGAAAGTTGTCCGTGATAACTTGAAGACGACAAGAGATAGACGAGGAGAAGTTATGAGATAGTAAGTCGCGAGACTTACTTGATTTAAGATAGGTGACCGGGTATTCCTGAAGATTTCCCCTTGGAATGGTGTTTTGAGATTTGGGAGGCGAGGCAAGCTCAGTCCGAGATTTATAGGGCCTTATGATATTGTGAGCAAGGTGGGACCAGTAGCTTACAGGTTAAAGTTACCCCCAGAGTTATCTAGGATCCATGACACATTCCATGTGTCGATGTTAAGGAAGTACATCCCAGATCCTTCACATGTTCTGAGAGAACAGCCAGTGCAGCTAAAGGAGAACTTGACTTATGAGGAGAGCACACCTATGTACGGATTGTAGATCACAAGGAACAAGTGTTAAGGAGTAAGGTGACTCCTTTAGTTAAAGTCCTGTGGAGGAATCATGAGAGGGAGGTAACTACCTAGAGCGAGGCTCAAATGTGTCGTCAGTATCTTCAACTATTTTCTGATTTAGGTATTTTCCTTTTCTTTGAGTTTAGTTTGTTCATTTTGAGGACGAAATGTTAAGGGAGGAGGATTTGTAACGCCACGAGTCAGGAGGTGTACGTACGTGTAAGTAGGGTCGCATATGTGCAGGCTTCCTTAATTAGTTGAGTGTCATAGTAGTATTTTGAGGATTGTTTTGAAGGATGAAATTGTAAAAGTTTTCAAAAAATTGTAGCCTTTATAAAACGAAAAAAAAAAATTATTATTAGAAATTTTCAAAATTGCAAAGGATAATAATAATAATAAATTATCATAATAGTTGAGGAAAGCACAGAAAATTCTCTAGATCTCGGATGGCCAATGATTTGCTTGTAGATTAAATTCGTCTACGCGAAATCTAGTAAGAGCTAGAAATGTTTCGTCAAATTCTGAGACAAGCAGAATATTTTACGATTTTCTGGGTGATAAGTCGTTATTATTGAGATTTTTTTTTTTTACGAAAATCTCGAATGTGTAGAAATGGCTTGAGCTAAAGTTCAATTTTAAAATAAAATGGTGAAAATAAATTTTCAAGGCATAAACGGAAATAAATTTTTCAAGAGGCATAAACGGACCCGAATTAGGCAATATGAGCCATATATTCAAATAATAATAAGAATAAGAATAAGAATAAAAAAAATAAAAAATAAAAGTCAAAAAGTGAGATAAGAGAGAAACGGACGGGGAGGGACAACAAAAAGTGAGCGTGAAAGAGAGAGAGAGAGAAGAGGGGTAGAAAGAGAAACTTCTCTCTAAGATCTCTGAAATCGGGCCAAGTAGGTTTTCGTGAGCAAGGTAAAATTAGATCCACCCAGCCAGGGGCTACGCATTGGGTACCAAAATCTTAACGCTTCATCGAGCTCGAGAGGTGGGAATTTTTTATACTTGTGTTATTTATCACAATGGTTGTTTATTGGCTTGGGTTTTGTAAAGGTCGTGAGGCGTACAGAATTTTAGTCAAAATTTTGAGGCGAGTTTAGGAATTTTTAAGATTTTTGGACTATTTTAGACGGTCGGAGTTTAATTTTGGGACTATTTTCGGACAATCCGGGTTGAATTGCAGGTATTTTGGGATGAATGCAGACCAGGGATTTTCAGGCTTGTTTCGAAGCTGATCGGTTTGTGTTGGTTTAGTTTTGATCCAGGGCCGATGTTTTCGGGTTTATTTCCCTCTAGGAGTCGTTTTGGTCTTGGTTGAGCCTTAGGGCCTGTTTGGATGGAGTTTAGAGAACCAGAGAAACGCATTTCTCTGCAGGTTCCGCGTATGTCAGCATTCACGTGAAACCTCGACTTTGGATGACCATAACTTTTGTCGAACTTCCCCAGTGGTGTTAACTTGGGTATGGAAAGCCCTTGATGCAAATCTTGTCATATGCCTGTGATTGCATTGGAGGCCCACATATTTTCTGAAAAATTTAAAGTTGCTTGGTTGTGATGACACGTGTGGTCTAATACATTGAATGTGTAGGAAGTAAAGCGGAAGCCCGGAAAAATTGTGAAGTACCGTCTTTCGATTATTGTAAGCGAAAGGTGAGTGTCACCAAACTTTATTTTTCAATACTAGTGTATTGTTTATAAATCGTTTTCACGATTTGTATTTTATAGTTTTAATTATTAAACACGTATTTTAAAACATGGTTTTGATTTGTTAAACCATATTTTATAAAGCAAGCAATATGCTTTATTAAGCAAACGAGCAAGCAAGCAAAACTTATATTTTATAAGTTAGGCCTTAAGAAATCCCTAGTTTTAAGCAAGCATTATCAGTCAAAGGTATTCCGTACGTGCACGAGGAAGTTAAGACATGATTGCATTTCATTTTTATATTTATCTGGTGGGAAAACTTAGCTCATGCATTATGGCATATTAGAGGAGGGCGAAGTGGCGCGTCTTTGGGTAATAGGGTTAGTAGCTGGCTGTATTATGTGGTGATTGAGCGTTATTGTATTTATCGGAATGAGTGATGTGGACCGCGAGGTTGTTCACTTAGGCACGGTAGAGACACAAGTTTCTCGTGTTTACTAGGGTAAAGCAAGCAAGAAATGCCTCCAGTGGTTGATCATTATATTTATAAGCATTTTCATCTGACAAGCTAGGCCAGCGATGTGAGCAAGCATTTTTATGAAAAGTTTTAGAAACTTTTATATGCGAAGCAAGGTTTTACGAAAGTGTTTTGTAAAAGATCATTTTGAGTTTTGAGATATTTTGAGCAGAAAGAGCATTTTATAAGCATACACTCAATGAGCTCTTTTAGCTCATTATTTTCTGTTTTAAAATTATCTTCGGTACGAGTCGTCGGATTATTTCAGGACATATCGAGGAATCTCCTGATTTCTAGTTATATGTGTTGTATTTACTCACTCTTGTATATATTTGTAAAGAAAATGTAACTAACTTTTTTTTAGAAAATACTTTGAACTTGTATAGTTGTGCATATGTATGTACATAGTTTTGTTTTATGAAAATGTGATGAGCCTGAGGCTCTTTTGAAGAAGTGTTGTTGGTTGCCATATTTTAGAAGTGTAAATTGTATTCTAAGTTTTAGGACATGTCTATATCTGTTTGTTATGTTGCCGAAATTTATAAAATCATAAGTGTAGAAAAGAAAATCTTTTATATACGGGTTTTCGATAGCGACACGAAGCAGCTATAGGATTCTCTAATCGTTGGAAGAGTATCGGCTGGGAGTTTCTGTGGGGTTGTCGGCACATTGCCTGCTAGTAGGGGTGGGAGTGTGTCAGAATAGAAGATATTTTTCTATGGTTTTATTCTTTTTCTTGTTTGTGCATTTAACAAATTATCTGAAAAGTTCCCATTCCGGACTAAGGTTCACAATTATAATCTGATCCAAAAATAATAATCTTTGGACGTTTTAGTTCTTGTTTGAAACTATTCTTAAGGGCGATTTTGGAAAACATGAATAACACTATTTTGATGTTATGTCTGTATGTTATTCTTATTATCTAAATTGAATGTTTTTACCGTGTTTTTTTATAAAATAAAAAAACCAACGTGTTTGGTAAGCACCGGAAGTAAGTTAAGAGTGGAATCGATATCTTGATGTTTTGTAGATTCCGGGACCTCCGTCGATCTACATTAACGTAAAGCGATTTCATTCTTCGCTAAGTTTCCGCCGATTCGATTTGCCAATCTTCTATCCAGCGCATCGACATCTTTCTTTAAACCACTTTTAGAAACTCAATTGATCTGATTTTTAAAACATTGCGTATCATACTCCCATGAACCTACCTACCAAATTCAATCACGGACACACGGACACAGCGACACATGCACATACATGTAACATGCGGATAATGTGAAGCCTCATGACCATAGCTCGCATCCTCTCACAAATAGTAGTTTTTGGATAACCGATGAAAAGGGCTAAAATCAAAACTTAAGTGTAAGAATAACCTCATTTTTTAAATACAAAAAGAGATACAGAAAGGTACTTTTTCGTACAAAAATATTTACAGGGATATAATTACAACATGGGAATGATATAGGAATATTGTTATAACATGGTAACCCTATTCATTCTTAATAACTTATTCATATTCAAAAGTCAAGCGGAGTGAGATTTTTTAGAGAGGAGGGGTGATTTTTTAGTCATTCTTGACCTGAAATCCCCATTCCATCTTTTTCTTCATACGATCTCGATTTTTCTTTTCCAATAAAGTGATTTCTTCCATCTTTTTCGTCTGGGTTTACCTTTGTTTTTGTGTTTTTGTCACGAATTATTACGACGTGTTTTGTCGCCGACTTGATACAATGGGTAGTTAGCTTTTCATAGTTTCGTGTTTAGTGGACCCCAGATGGATTCTGGTTTTGATCAAAGTCATCATATCAAATCCTGTTCGTCAGGTATCTTTGTAACTTTGAAATTTAGGTATTCTAGGTGTTAATTTTTAGGATGACAGAAATAAAAATAGAAGTAAAAACAACGATGCCTCTCATTTCCAAACATTAAAAATGCACATAAATAGGCTTACAATAGATAAATTAAAATTAAAATAAACAAACTAACTTTGACCCACTAATTTATCTCATTCCTGACTAATTCTCACATTTATCACATAGATAAAAACTCTCAAACAACCAGTAGACTCACTCTCACAATTAAATAAATAAATTTAAAATAAAAAACTTTCTAACTAATGGAACTATTGAAAAAGGCAAACTTTGAGTATTCTTGACTTTGAAAATTACGATTTTACGGGCCATTGATGGGCGAATCACGAGAGTATAAAGAGGAAGCAATTTCGAGGCATAAAGGGGGGATTGAAGGCAGACTTAACACAAGGAGAGACGGATAGAGAGAGATTGGTGAAGAAGGATTAGGGTGGTCGCGAGACGGCACTACGTATTTCTTTCCTTGGTCGTTTAATGTTGAAAATCTTTCAATCGCCAATGAAAATCACTATGAACTAACTTTTCTCTCTAGGGTTTGTAAGCCTAACATCATTATGGATTATCTTTAATTTTGGTTTTATTTATTATCAATATGAATTTCTATGGTTGCTTTACTCACGAATTTAATCACATCTTTATTATTGGGCGGTGGCGTGCTAATGCTAAGATCGATATCGAGAAGAAGATGACTACGTGGGACAGCTGGGTAAAGCAATGCTTGGTAAATCGGGGAATAGAGATATCCGCATTCCAGAAGTGTACTAGGAACATTCATGTCTAGGATCGAGGGTCGCTTGAGATGCTGTCTGTGCATTAGCGAGATAGGCGATTATAATCTCGAGAAGGCAAACTTGTAGGCACGATCAACCCGCTAACATAAATCATATGGAATATTAAATAAATGAAATATTTAGGTAAAATCCATTAGGTGTGGTAGGCGAAAGCAAAACCCTAGTTTTCTCATTACTACCTTAAATCGAATTTTTAATATTAGGCTTTCTCTAATTCAGTTAATTTATTCATAATTCGCTATGAAATTTGGATCAAATATTGTCTGAGTAACTAAGCGAGTACTTAGCACACTTCTCTTCGATGGGAGGCGACATGACTAGCCACTACGGCGTGAACTCGGGCGATGTATACTTGCGCGCGTAGGTACGCAATTTTACCAATTTTCACACACTTGCTGACTGTCGGTTATGGCCGAGATGATGTGGATAGTGCTTGGTTGTTTTCCTTTGTGCTTGATATAGGTAGGTTCGGGGTGGTTCGAAACCGATCACCTAATGCCTTTAGGTTCGAGACCCTCTTCACGTTGGGCCTTAGTCGAATCAACTTCTCTCATAGTAGCTTGTTGTTTGAGCTTTGACTCATCCCATTCCAATTATAATAGATAGGACTTGGTTATGGATCGTGTGAGGTCCTCCAACGGACCATGTCAAGTGGCTAGAGCCGAAATGGGGCTCGCGGCATGTTGACTAGTCATTGCGTTGATGGGCTTTTTATTTTCTTGAGGCCTGATTTTATTTTCTTGCGGCGGAGTGAGTGGCGGAGCTGGGAAGATACGTCAAGCCTTGGTGAGCCTAGGATGGGCGGGCACGATAGGCGGAGAATGAGCCAGAACAAAACCATTTTTAAAATTTTAACCCCTCTTTCTAGCTTAAAATTTAATACACCAAATCGTACCTTTATTTGACTTATATAATAAACTTTTAACAAAATATATATTATATATAGAGTTACATTACCTATCGGAGAGGGCATGTGGACGAGCCTAAGGGTCCATCGGGCTAAGCCAAACCTTAAATGAAGCTTGTAATCCTCCAAAAACGGGTTTGAAGCAGGTGGTAGGCTTTGGAATTTTTGGAGACCCTATACGTATTCAATGAAGACTTCTTACACCCACAATTGAACTAATCGATTCTATATATAGAAATGTCGTCAAGTTGTGTGGTCATATTGAACAATATATTTCTTAACTATAACTCTATAAGCCCCATTAACATTCTCTGGCCTTACAATATATATGGACTTGGTATGAGAAATGCATGCTGATACTCAGATTTCATTTATTAAATGAAGAAAACTAACCCAACTAGAGCTAATCGATTGGATAGCCTTATGAATGAATAGATGAGATTTTTGCTTTGTTTTTTTTCTTTCTTTTTATCATATCTTGTATCACGACGGATGAGAGTATAAGTCGAAGTGTTCGCACCATATTATGTCGTCATTAACGAGAAGGGACCGTGTCATGCCGCGGCAGTTCCGCAGCGTGGAAATTAAAGATGTTGTTTCTCCATGCGTCGACAAGGCATAGAGTTCGGATAGGTATGAATTCGGCTTTCTTTCAGCATTATTGGCATATTTTAGGGCAAGATGTTTGTATCTTGAAGCTTGTTTATCTTTCATCTCAAATTGTGCAATCCCGAAGAGATAAATGCAACTCATATTGTTCTCATCGAGAAGCAAATTGAAAATATGGGTGATCTTTGTCACATCTCTTTATGTAGCGTCATCCTACTAAATAATAGCCAAAGCAATGTAAGCAGGCTTAAAAGAGTCTTCACCAGAGTGATGATCTCGCATAACGAGGCGCTTTCATACCGGAGTAGATCCATCATCAGATAATTTATTGATTTCATATGAGATATTGCATTATTTGATAGAAATCCCAAGGAAGCTTTAAAGGATTATCTTTGCGTTGAGAGTAGCATGGCGAAAGCCTATGATCGAGTGGAGTGGGGTTTCCTAGAAAAATCATGCTCCAAAATGGGAATTCCATGCTAATTGGGTTCGTTTGATTATGAAATGCCATTATGATAGCTGGGTTGCTCATTGTGTGTGGCTGGAGGCAGGAAATGAATCTATTCGCTTCTCGAAAGGGGGCTTCGTTAAGGGATCCTTTTACTCGTATTTATTTCTTATAATAATGTTGAAGCCCTTAGTAACCTTGTTCGAGCTAAGGAGAGGAAGGAACAATTCATGGATGCAAAAATTGCTGGGAGCTCCAGCAATCTCACATGTTTTTGCGGATATTTGCTTCCTATGTTCGGAGTAGATGAGGAGGAAGTTTGCTTTATCAAACAAATTTTACAAAAGTATGGTGGTGCATTAGAATGACAAATTAATTTCCTCAAATGCTGCTATTTCTTTCGGTAGTAATGTGAGTGATTCAAGACAAAGAGGCAATATGTTCTATGTTGGGGGTAAGTAGTACAACAAACCATGACACTTATCTAGGGATACCATCTATGGTGGGCAGAAGTAAGAAGAAAGCTATGGAGTATGTGAAGCATAGAGTCTGGAATCGTTTACAAAACTAGGGTGTCAAGAAGCTATCAAGGGCAGGAAAGGAAGTTCTATTGAAAACGGTGGCTCAAGCTATGCCTAACTACACAATGTCGGTATTTCTTTTGCCACTAGGAGTGTGTCACAAAATTGAAAATATGTTCAATTCTTTATGGTGGAAGAACACGAGTAACGGAGGCAAAGGGATTAGCTGGATGAGATGGGAGAGACCATGTAAACCCAAATCAATAGGCGGATTGGGGTTTCAGAAGTTACATGAGTTTAATCTTGCTTTGCTAAGTAAACATGGGT